>CM044015.1:56866782-57168781 GCA_024085815.1 Flaveria linearis | reverse complement strand
TTCTAATCGTTCTCAGGAAGGAGGTCCCAAGAATCTGAAACCTTGCATAAGTTCCAAGATCATCATCAGTGGGCCTTTGAATAAAGCAACAATGTAGTGATATCTTGAAACATATACCTTTAAATCATCAAAGCAAGCTTCTATACGTGCTAGAGTGATTAGAAAGGATGTCCATGGCAGTCACAACATAAGAAAAAGAAGCAAAAAGACATCATCGTTAAAGCACCAACATCGAGAATAAACTACAGACACAAACAATGAAGGCAAATGCTAGGATAGTAGGATCCATAACTAAATATCCAACTATACACAATATATAACATAACTACTCAGCAAGCTAGGTTTTTAAGCGCAAAGGCACTCCAAGGCATTTAGGTCCCAAAAGCCCAAGTGCGAGGCGTGAGGCAAGAGCTTCACTTATGCAAGGCATTGCTCTATGTACAACAATAAGCGTTACGTGCAGCCAAAACCTGCATCTCTCTCCTCTCTTTACATATTAGCCTTTATAATCTCTTTATTATATTGGTCAATTTTACATATCAACCTCCCGAAAGCTGCGCTTCTCTTATCTCTTTTACATATTAGCCGTTTAATAAGTAAACCCTTCATTATTTTGGTCATGTTTACATATCAACCTCATCAGAACCCTATATTTCACCAATTTTAAACCCCTCAAGGCGTTGCTTCTGTTTTCCCAATCGCATTTTCAACACCAACCCACCAACCATTCATACATACATACGAAGTAGAAGTACCAATTCAGTCAATCACAAATCATTCCAATATCAATTCGAAAGAATAAACGATTAATTAACTCATTCAAGACAGAACTATAAACCATAGCAGAACAGTCTCTTAATTCCGTAGATCACCCTTCATTTCTCCCATTTTAGTCACTGCAAGTTAATATCAATCCTACAAAATAATAACAATCAAACCATCAAAGTTTTCTATTGCAAACCACCACAATCATCCAACAAACATCAGCAATAACATATGACATCAAAAACCCAAAATTGACTACAAACTACACGAAATCTCACAAACCCCAGTTCAATACAAACCTTATGAGTCTTTCCATCGAGCTCCGGCAGCTCAAGCTCCGGCGCGGTGGCAGAGTAAGTGACGGGAACATCAAACTGGACCAAAATAAGCAAAATAAATCTAACCGATGGTGGATGTGGAATCATCAATGGTGGAATCGTACCTGAAAAAAACATTTTAGAAGTCGAGTAGCGAATCAAGAAGATGAAACAAACCTGGAATTTTAATTTAGGCTAGAGAGAGAGAGATGAGAAACGTAAGCGAGGTTTGAATTTCAAAACCATGCTCTTGGTGATCTTGTTGTGATGTTTTTCAGGTAGGTAGGGTTATTTGAATTTGAATCACCTGTCACAAGGATGCACGGGTATGATGATCTTGGTGATCTGCAGAAGAAAAGAAGGTTGCAGACCTTCTTCTTTTGTACATTCTTTCTTTTGCAACTCTCCGAAAGAAAGCAGCTCTAGTTGCCCTGCTTTAAGAGATGTAAGTTATGCTTGAAGATGTACATCTCTTAAAATTAAGAGATTGTGTGAAATTACCTTGGTGTCCTTCTCAAATGAATATTAAGGTAGTATAGATATGTTCTGTATTCCAAATCAAGGAAATTCATTCAATTCCTCTCTTCAACAATAACGAGTTTTTTCACCCACGCGATACAGCGTGGTCGTACGATGTTATTTGCGTGATTAAGGCCCATTTCCGAGCTTCTTTACGCGTTTTATGACGGTGACATATACGTGTAAATACATAAAGTAAACGTATAAGTCAATGCGGGTCAGTTTGAAGATTGAAACATACACAGAAAATTATCATGTCAGAAAACCTAAACGCAGAATAAAAAAACACATCAAAAGTAAGAAAAAGCTTTGTAGTTGTAAAAACGACTATATATAGAAAAATTATCAATTATTTTACCCTCACATCCAATATTTTTACCCTCACATTGCGGCAGAGTTATTCAGATAAAGTATTCTAAACAAAAAATATATATAGAAAAATTAAGAAAACATCAAAAAATATTTGTTTGGCGCAGGTTCAAACCTGTGAGGCTGCGACCTAGTATTTCATCAGTATTTAGACGGAAAAATGTATATAACAGTGAAGGAAAAATTTATAATAATTTGCTCATATGTGGTGTAAAAAAATGGATTGTAGTTTGTTTAAAAAACTATAAAATAAAACTTAGTGAAAAATTGATTTAAAGGGGACATTAACATTTTTTTGAGAGAACACTACTAGATATTGGCGACACAGCCATCAACAATGCCCAGTGCATTATCGAAGATGATGACCCGCGACACTATTGCCGACGCTGGTTAGTTTTGACAGTTTCACGTGTTAAATTTTGTGCAAATTGTGTATCAATTGTTCTAGCATAGGCCCGTTAGCCAAGAAATAGTTACCAATAGTCGATCGGGTGAATTCTAGAACTGTGTTACGTGTTAAATTTTTTACCATGTTTTAGGCTGATGTGCATACTTGTAGAGATTTACTATAAATGTTTTACAGTAAAGAAGGTTATGACGTTTAAAACATGTTTTCAAAAACAGTTCGAGATAAAGAGTAAATGTCTTTAATGAAGTTATTACATTGTCTCCCCCAAATTTTTGTATATAGTGTGATTTAGTATGCCAAGTGTTGGAAACCTGGCATATACCATTCATGGTATAATGGTATTTGTTTGAACGTGAACATGCATTTCTAATTTGTATCTAACTTTTGATATTAGTTTTGTTTAAAGTTGCTTCGTTTTCACATTTTTCTAAGGTTCGAGTCTCCCCCAAACACTTTTTCCTCTTTTATTATTATTGAAATACGTCAATGGAACTTCATCGTTGATTTTCTTTTTATGAAAACTCAAATTGGAAATGTATTAATATACAAACACAACCATTTTGATTATCTTTTCTCTACCCGAACTGATACTACTAAATTATTTAAATAATGACAATTAAGAATAAATTGTAGATTATTTGAAATCAAACTAGCTTGTATAATCTAGTAATCGTGAATATCACTTTTATATCGAAATTATTCGGTGGTTCATCCGAATAAATCAATCAGATAACTCAGACGAGATCAAGAACTAGTATGTTTTATTGTGTGAATTTTGTGAACCAAAAGAGATTCAAGACAGATTGACCGAAATAATGATGCAGTTCGGTTTTAGGGAGAGTCCAGGAAAACTGCCAATTTTGAATTAAAATGACAAGTAAGAAATACGTCTTTTTTCATTCAAATTTCACATGTGAAATTCAGGAAAAACGACTTGAAATTCAAATTTTAATGAAGTCATTTTTACCAAAATAAAAATTTTTCAAGCTGATCTGTCAGATCGATCAATCAGGGCTCTGCCCCCTTGGACCTACAACCAAGGGTGTTGCTCTTTGGAACCCCACTACATAATAATAAATTTAAACAGGTGTTCACTTCGTATCTCCTAACTTGTTTGATGGATATTATGATCATATTGGTCATTAGTCAATTTAATTACACTAAAATATCTAACATAAATATCTAAAGTAACTTCACGAGTAATTATTTTGTTTTTGTTTTATTGATTTATTGCAATTTTATATATAAATCTTTCCAAATTCAAGGTAAAATGGCATGTTGTGGTGTAATTATAACATTTTTATGTTTTTCACCTTAAACCAATTTTCAACTCCCACTAACTACGTTTTGATTTTATAGTGGATTTGTATTTTCTTTTATTAATATTTTTTGGTAGTCTTTTTATTACGTAAATGAATATTAAATATTTCAGTTTTTGGTCTTTTTATGTATTTTAATATTAACTAAAAATCTTTAAACCAATTAAATAATTGATTGGTTTTATCTATGCAAACATCTTTTTTTCTTTTCAAGATTTGTAATATACCGTTAAGACATCATTAAGATTTATGTTAAGCAACCCATGCAAACATACACTTATCACGACCACGATGAGTTGTCTTACCCGCGACAAAGCGCGGAATAACTTCCTCTTTAATAACATTTAAGATATGATGGATTTTCGTTTTTAATTATGTTTTTCTACTTTTGATGTAACTAATAACTTCAATGTCAAAAATGGACAGATTAATTTTAAATAATAATTAATAGTTTGATTTTCCAAACATTAATATAACTATTAGTTCTAGCTAATGTTCTAGCTAATGAGCCCTAGCTACATCAATCAATTTAGGAGGTGGTATCTATGCTTTTCAAAGTGAATGTCATAGGTTTAATTCTCGTTTTTGGTGCAATATGCTTCAAGTGGGTCGGTGATTTACCACAATGGGTCTTTAGGTGGTGGATTTCCCCTACAATGGTGGGCGGGCCAGGTCACCAGCGTTGTTTGTGTTTACGCGCATGGTTGGCCTTACGTCTATATGTTTAACCGGGTGACCCCGCAAATTAATCACCGGCCTTTCAAAAAGACTATTAGTTATAAGCCACCTAACTTTATTGTATTATTTGCTAAAGTAAGTTTTTAATCATGCACAATTCGCATGTCTATGTATTGCATGTGTTTGTGGCAGTTAGTGATCGCAACAGGTGTGTCGTTTTGTGATAGTTGAGACTTGAGAGCAAACATGTGTGGAAAGGGTATAGTAGTTGATGGTTTATCTTAATGTCAGTCAAATAAAACGTGGTTCTCCTTGAATAGAAGTTTTATAAGTTATAAACGTGATAATAATTTATATCTTATTGGATTAAACCTACTAACATATGTTAGATTTTCAGTGTATATAGCAAAGTACATAGTTTTATCTAGAGACACAAATAAATACATATTCATTTATGGCATTTAGAGTCGCATTGCAAAACCACAACAAATGAATTCGTAAGACAGTGCATACCAACCTTGACAAATTTGACTGGCATCGGCACCACCACGTCGGATTGCTATAGAATCTATAGTGATCAAGTTATCATACATACTGCTACACACGACTTAATATAATCCAGTTCTTATAATTCAAAATTATGCGCGCAATAAGCTCCGACTCCTAAAAGTTTGATTGTTTATACAAATTCAATTGTCATTTTTAAACATACATAAGTATACTTCTAATTCTTAAATAATGTTGTTAATCCCATGTAAACCTTGTAAATATTTACAAGATTTAGACGCATGACCTCTATGTTCTTGCCTCTGAACATATTCATATTAAAAGTTACCAAGCCACAAGCATAAAGGCCAATAATCATATAATTTACTATTTATATGATTAAAATGATGATAACAAGATCATTTGTGACAATTTCTTCCTTGCCGGTCAAACAAAAATGATAACGACAATTTAAAAACAAAGTACATAATCTAATCATAATTCGTTATAAAATAGCTACCATAAATCTTATCTGCGTAACAAGTGCTAACTACAATATTTTACCTAATCATTATTTAATTAAATTATATCTAACACACAAAACTAGTAGAATGTTTTTCATTCTCTATTGCACTTATGGAACAATATTTGGTTAGTTAAACATGCAATATTTGATCTTGTCAAAGCCAGCATACCTAATTTGAATGAATTTAACTGTCAAGCATAATTTAAACACGCAATAAATATATAATTGTTTAATTTTTTAATTAAAAAAAAAACACATCTACCAGTATAGACCACCATTTAGACATTAACCTAGCATTGTTTAAGCATTTTCTCCCCCTCAAATTGTGACGGAAGATTAACAAGAATAATCAATACAACAAATGATTAGAAAACTAAAAATATTCATGTATATGAGTGAATACGATAAGTTTTGTACATCTATGATTCAGAATTACTAGAAAAGAACACAGAATGACGAGTTATTCACGTCAATTACCTTATATGTAAACAAGAAACAAAAACAATGAATGAAATCGCGAATAAACTCTTCATCATGGACAAATAATAATTTGATCTTGTGGCCGTGTGACATATTGGCTTTGAGCATAAGGATCATGCATGTTATGGCATGGTGATGGACCAGCAGGTGGCACAGGCCCCTTTGGTAACCTACTAATCCACAATTGATCTCCCTTAGGTACTCTTGATGCACTCGTTCCAGTCGCTAATAACATGATTGCCGTCACTAAAACAAGGAGGAATACGTGATGTCTTAAACCTGTTGATGACATATTTGCTTCTTTGATCTCCAACTGACGGTAGGTGTCGAATAGTGATATGATTTTGTGTTTATTGGTGTGTATGTGTGTTATATATATAGAGAGAAAGAGACAGAGTATATGCTCACAATATTATGTTGTGGTGGTGGATTTGAACGCAGTATTCAACTGTTGAAAATGGTATTTGACTTAATGTGCTCAATTAAGTGCTCTGTTTACTTGACTTGAAAATAACATTAAACGTGGCATTTTGAATTTGTTGAGGTTTTTTTTTTTTTATTACGGTAGCCCACACGTACTTCTAATTTAATATCACAATTAATTTACATTAATCCGTTATAAGTCGGGTTCGAATTTTTGACATATTCACCGCTCCAACTACAAATGACTTTGCTTTTAAAGACAACAGTTCTTGAATTTATTGGTAATGGGTGACACGCAGGCTAACTGGAGAAATACGATATATTTTTAGCGTTTAAAAACATATATATTCTTTTCAATAGAAATACAGAAATACATATATATGGTTTTTGTTTTTCGTTTATTTTTTGGATTTATTGTTACATCGACATGTTCATTAATATTGTTGGCTAGTCAAAGCTAGAAACATACGATGAACCTTCATGCCATCATTATGCTTTTAGAAATTCTGAAAATCAAAACTTATGCTTTTCACAACACTACAAGAAATTGGAGTTACATCAAACCGCATATATTTAACGGATGTCGTTGCAAAATAACTTTTATTATCCCATTTGTAAAAAAAAAGTTTGTAGGTAATCATTACACCTTTACTTACGACTAAAAATCTATCATAATGTGTTGGTAACAGTTTCATCGTACTCACTTTCAAAGTTTGATTAGTGGTGAGTTAGACGCCAATGGAAACTGTAGACTTCAACCAAAAAATAAAAATAAAATAAAATAAAATAAAAATAAAGCCACTTCCCCATATATAGGATGATTATTACCACTTGTCTCGTAAAACTGTCTAATAGGAACATATGTGTTTCTAATAACAGCGACGTCGGTGAAAATTTACTATAAATAGTCCAGGGTGTATTGCGTGGTCTTTCAAACCTTTAAACTATTATGTCTCGGTATTTCAAAATCTGAAAGCTCGTTGTTCAAGCGTCGTATGTACATTATCTCCTGTGGACATGTGATTGGTTGTCGAGATTTGATGAAAAATAAGTTAATAAACCGTTCTTAGCTACCTTTATTTTGTAAGGATAACTAATTCACAAATAATTGGTGCAAAGTGTTTTGACAACGACTTAAGAACACAATACTTTGAAATTAAAATTTGAAACTTTGGATGTTATGAAAAACCACAATTAAAGAAAGCAATCAGCTCTGAAAATGAGTTTACTAATTAATAAGAGAACAACCACTTTCGGATTTCAGTTCCAAAATATCAACAATTGGCACGTTTAAACTAGGGTTTGTCTAAACATAACTTCAAGATCTTAGCTTTCAGTTAAAGTGACAACAAAAATCGATCTTTTAATATTTGTTCGTTCAGGATATTATGAGTTATCAATATCAAATACCTACCAATCTTAGTGAGTTAAAGGTGCAATAAAACCAGAAATTGATAATCAAGTAAGTAACTTTGTTATAAACAAATCTTTTAAATCACCAAAACTTAATTACATTTAATAACTCAATGTTCAACATAAACCCTAATTAAAACACAACAATAGTCTTATTTAGCATGGTTCACCCTGAAGTGATAAAAAAGAACCTAGCCAAGCATTATCATTATTATTTCTTCAATCTTGATTTGGATGGTGATGAAGGATAAATTGGAATGATTTAGGAGGCTTGAGAACACCAAAAATCAACTGGGAAACGCCAATTTGCATGTATGGAAAGTTATTGATTGGAGTGCACTTGTATTGGGTTAAATAATCATCAAATTCCAGAAAAATCCAGGATCAGTTAGGGCATTGTGTATGATACGCCAACCATTGGCATATCATACGCCCGCGTTAGCGTTCCAACGACCAATTTCTGAAAATTATACAATACGCCAAACCAAACGCCCGTCATACGCCGAACGACGTATGATACTCCCCTCCTCGACGTATCATACGCCAGGCATGCTTCCAACATGCAATCTTGTCTAACTCTTGATATTTATGTTCTTGGTCCTCGTACTTTCATGTTCTACTTTTTTTGTTTCAATTTAAGCCCCTTAAAGCCTAAATACCTATGAAATAAAAATAAATAAAACCATATTGTTCCACAAAAATTACGATGCAAATTACATATTTAAGAATAATAACACACGAGTAAACCCTACGTGATCAACAGGTTGATGAGCTAAATTACTTAAAGATAATTGTTAGCGAGTTAGTTAGAATTGATGGTCTCAGAATTTAAATATTTCTACATGCATACCTAATTTGTTGATGGGATATTATATTTGGTTGGAACTTATGAGCTCGAAATGAGTAGCCATGGCTGCATCTGTCACTTTAACCCATCGAAGTTTGATAGCACAAACATGCAGATGAAAGGAAAGAATTGCCCAGAGGCCTCACGTCTTAGCATGTTCCCCAGCATTGTGAACATGTACATCAACCCATATCTATGTCATTTTTACTCACTCAAGTGCCACGCCTGACTATTAAACCCTAAGTAAAACAAGGTGATAGTCTTGCTTAGCATGAATTGTTTGCCCGAAAATGATCACATAGAACCTAACCAAGCATCGTCTTCATTATTTATTCAATCTTTATTAGAATTGTGATGAAGGATGAATTGGAATGATTTAGGAGGCTTGAGAACACCAAAAATCAGTTGGGAATCCTCAATTTTCATGCATGGAAAGTTATTAATCAGATTGCACTTTTCTCGGGTTAAATAATCATCAAATTTCACAAAATCCAGGATCAGATAGGGCACCGGTGTTTGATACGCCAACCCTAAGCATATCCTACGCCCACATCAGCATTCCAAGATCCACTTTCTACAAATTTAAAGCAATACACCAAACCAAACACCCATCATACTCCCAGTAAGGTATGATACGTCTCTCCCTGACGTATCATACATCGGGTATGCTTCCAACACGCCATCTTGTGAACTCTTGATATTTACATTTTTGGTCCTTGTAGTTTCATGTTCTGTTTCTTTTGTCTCAAATTAAGCACTTTAAAGCCTAATACCTATAAAACAAAGCATAAATAACGTCATCTTGTTCCACGAAAATTACGATGTAAATTTACATATTTAAGAATAACAACACACGAATAAATACTATGTGATCAACAGGTCAATGAGCTAAGTTATGTAAAGATCATTGTTAGCGAGTTATTTAGAATTGATGGTCTCAGAATTTAAATATTTCTACATGCATACCTAATTGTTGATGGGATGTTTTATTCGGTTGGAACATGTGAGCTCGAAATGAGTAGCCATGTCTGCATTTGTCACTTTAACCCATCGAAGTTTGACGGCACAAACATGTAGATGAGAGGAAGGAATTTCCCAGATGCCTCACGTCTTTGGCATGTTCCCTATCATTGTTGCACATGCACATCAACCCATATCTATGTCATTTGTACTCGATCAAGTACCACGCCTGACTATTAGCATCACTACTAGAAAAACTGCAATAGATGACGCGTATTGCGCGTCATCTTTGGGGTCAGATGACGCGCAAATGCGTGTCAAGGAAGGGGTAGTCATAAATGATAGATGACGCGCATCCGCGCGTCATCTTTTTATGACGCGCAAAAGATGACGCGCATTTTATGACGTGCAAACGATGACGGGCAATGCGCGTCAAGGAAGGGGTAGTCATAAATGAATAGATGACGCACATGCGCGTGTCATCTTTGAAATTTTTATGACGTGCAATAGATGACGCCAATGCACGTCATAAAATTAGCTGCATTTTTTAATTTTTTTTTATTTTTAATAAATTTACCTGTTGTTTTCGAAAACAAATTGTCGAATAATATTAAAAGCGAAATCTATTAAATACCAACAAAGTTTACAAGTCCACTAAAAGCGAAATCCATTACAAAAGTTGGTAATTAACAATTACAAAGCATAAAACAAGTCCAAATTCAATTAATACCAGACAAGTCAAATACCAATACTAACACAAGTCCAAATATATCATTTCAGGCCTACATATAAATGAAATTCGATACGTAGCGCGTCCAGTCTTCACGAACTTCATCCAAATCACCATCAGTGTATTCTTCTTTACCTTCTCCAACCTAATGTTGTTCGTATGCAGCATAAACCTCTTCTATGTAATTCCCAAAACCAAGAACCTACAGATATATATACATCAGTACGGAACTTCATCACAAGTGGATAATGAGGTGAAATGTGAAACATGATTGTGTGTGGGTAAATCATGATTATGAAAGTGATTAACAAACCTCTAATGCCTTAAGAACATGCTCTGGTGCAATGGTTCTTCTATCTTCCCTACCACAGACTTCATTTGATTCTGATGAAACGAGATTAATGAACACTGCAAGTGGGAGAACAAAAAACCTTATAAGAGAACTGAAGTTTAAAGCAACATAATTTAAAAATAAGTATTTAAATTTTGATAAGGAACTCATTACTCACCTACACAACACTCGATCAAAAGATCTTGAGTATCTCTTGCAACATACCATAAAATAGTTTACAAGATCGGAAACCCCGCAAATGCTACATATCTCAGAAAAAGAAACGTCTTTGCATCAGATTGATCATGAGAACAGGTAACCCGTGCGACTACAAGTCTTCAATAGCATAGATGGAAGCTTCTGTCTAGTAAGTTGTCTCCACGAAAAAAATGAAAGATTCAAACCATTACCAATGTCTGGGATTCTATAGAAATTGTTGATGGGTTTTGTTGACAAAACTGAGTTGGGATAATATATCTTCTCGTGATCATATCTCAGAAAACCGTTGTTAAGATATTCATCTCTTCAACTATCAGCTGTCAAATAACAACTAGTTAATCAACCAAATGAAAATCATCATGACATAAAGAGTATAAATAACGAAAAATGTGCATTTTGTACCTGGACCCCATCAATGACACACGATCACCAACATCAAATGGATGCATGATGAAAACAAACACAATAGCTTCGAAAATCATCTTGCAAGTGTTTCCGAATATAAAAGCAGCCACAACAAGCTGTGATGAGAGTAAGACAAGCACTTTGGTGGTAGCAATTTCGGTTAATAGAAGCCACACAACTAAGACTATAACAAACAAGACAGCTGTGACAAGCTTGTCCAGTTGTTTTACTGTTGTCTTGGTGTCACTTAAAGCATGTGCTAAAGCTTTACGACCATTGAAAACTTTTACCTGCATTAAGTAACAAAATGACATGAATGTCCAAGAGAAATTATTTGCTTTTTCTTTCTTCTATTTGTGAGGCTTTGATCATAGGAATTCATCAGGATTTCTACAATTAGTAAGAAACAATCACTATCCTTATTTGTTTGTACCTAAACAATTATTCGGGAATTTGACCTCTCATTTTGGTTCAAATATTTAACTAATTATACACAAACTTGATCAGGATATTTATCATCTTGATCGTTAATAAGATAAAGTCTTACCACCCATTCTGTTAAAGTTTTCCGATCAATTTGTCCTTTATCAGCCACATCGATCAGTGGAAATACAGCATCTACCTCTTCCTTGATCAGGAATCTCCTTAGATCCAACTCTTTAATGTATCTAAAATGTAAATATAAAACATTTATAAACAAATCATGAACAAGTGGCCTGTATTTGAAAGTATCTTGGAAAGATAGACATTCTTACGTAAACCAGGCTGGTAAAAAATGATTATAGTATCAATAGTTGTTAGGAATGATGGTAAAAAAACAAGACAATGTATATCAATAGTTGGTAAAAAAATTAGTTAGTGAGTAATAAAGGCTGTGAGATTATGTAGTATCCCTTACCTTCTTTTGTGCTTTTCTTTTAACTTGTAGTCCAAACATTTTGTTAGAAATGATGGCTGCATGATATCATACCAATAGATAAGAAACTATGCATATGTGTCACTGTAATCATCTTTTGTGATAAAAGAATGTTATTTAAAGAAAAGGGACAGAGTGCTAGGCACAAATAAATTGAGAACCAGCCAAGATTAAGTCAATATACGATGTATATATATTTATTCCTAAAAGCTAGATGGATGATGAGAATGGGAATGATACAAAGTAAGTAAAATACATTTATACTAGCCCGATAGTGCTAGGCACAAATAAATTGAGAACCAGCCAAGATTAAGTCAATATACGATGTATATATATTTATTCCTAAAAGCTAGATGGATGATGAGAATGGGAATGATACAAAGTAAGTAAAATACATTTATACTAGCCCGATGTTGAAGAAGGTTGTAAAATTCTACCGGCCTGCAATAAACCGAGAGGCTTTCCTCAGCTGCCCTTTGTTCTTCTTCAGACAATGAACCCGAACTTCCGAGTGTCTAGAATAACTGCAAACAGAAGTGAAATACAACTTGCATCAATCAATATAATCCATAAGCAGTATAATGTAATCTTCATAATGATGAATAACCTTCAAAAAACGTAAAAAACAAACACTAAAACATATATTAGATCCAAGAACTTCAACTTAAAACCCTAATTTATAACACATCCACAATCAACCATAATTTAACAATCAAACAACAATGTAGCACCTATGACTTGCAGGAGGTACTCGATCGGCGGAGGTGCTCGGTCGGTGGTGGTCGGCTGCTGGAGGGGGAGGTCGGGTCGCGATTTGCCTGCAGGGGCGGTGGTCGGCTGCTGGAGGTGCTTGGCCGGTGGTGGAGGTGGTCGGGTGCTGGAGGTGCAGGGGCCAGCGGTGGAGGTGATCGGCTGCAGGGGCCGGCGGTGGAGGTGGTCGGCTGCAGAGGGGTCGCGATCGATTTTGTCACACCCTCAAATTCCGGGTCTGGAATCTATCACGGAGGGGTGTGAACAAACCAGGATCACAGTCAATAGTTACTTGGAACGACTCTATATGCAACGTTTAACATAACAAACCAAAGTTTAAACTTTATAATTCATGCGGAAGCGTTTAAACAAATAAAACAAACCCAAAATATAAAGATAAACAAATGTGTCATTGTTTAAGCGTTAGGATGCATGCTTGACCCGTGTAGTGCTCCTAACAGCAGTCCAGATTAATGACCTGAGAATAGCATACTAAAAGTCAACACACGGTTGGTGAGTTCAAGAGTTTATGTTTAAACCAAACAGTTTAACAAAAGTGTGTATCAACCCAATGGTTGGTAAGTTCAAGAGTTTGAGTTTAATCATAACATTTAACAAAAGTGTAATCAACCCAATGGTTGATTAGTTCGAGAGCTTGCGTTTAAACATCCCAGTTTAACAATAGCGTGTAACAACCCAACGGTTGATCAGTTTAAGAGTTTGCAGTTAAACATCCCAGTTTAACAATAGCGTGTATCAACCCAACGGTTGATCAGTTCAAGAGTTCACAGTTAAACATCCTAGTTTAACAATAGCGTATATTTAAGCATGTGCATTGTAATGGCTAGCTAGCCCATTCCCAAACGATATTAAATAGTGATTTCGACATTGAAGCTGACTATGTTATGTTTGCCTCCCGTCACGACTTCTCCATATCGTGACGAATAATCATAGGACAAATTGCACCCGTTGACCTCAAGTCACACAGGTGGGGCTCGTCACACCCAGTAGTACTACCCAACTTTCCCCGCTATCCAATATTAACAATTCGAAAGTGTGAGGACTTGTACAATGATAACAGCACTATATTAATATCCATACACATCTTAAATATATAAAAAGCGTTTGTAACATTACCAGTATGCTATCTCCCCCAAAAACAGTTTTAGTAAAATAGTGGGGCTTGAACTCACCTCGGTTCTCGTGTGATGTTGATAAGCTAGTAAATTCTAATTATCTTCTGGAAATTTATTTCTTTAAAACCTTATTTATTTATTTATTTAAATAATAAATACATATGTAATAAATTGTAATCTTTATTAAAATGGATTTTTAATAATAATTTAAATCATTAAATTATTAATGGACATTATATTATTTATGGATTAATCCTGATAATATAAATGCAAAATTTGATTTTATAAATTTAAATATTTATAAAATCTTACAAAAATTAAATATAAACTTACATGTTTAAATAACGTTTACAATTTACTTAGAATATAATGATATGTTAAAATCATTATAAATCTTTAATTATTAAAGAATTAACAACAATAATTAAATGATTTAACGTTTATAACAAATCCTCGAAAAACCAAACCCTAGACCAATTGAACACCAGATTATGAATTTGTATTTAAATTACTTATGTGAATTATAATTCCATAGGAGGAATTTACTAGCTTATCAACATCACACGAGAACCGAGGTGAGTTCAAGCCCCACTATTTTACTAAAACTGTTTTTGGGGGAGATAGCATACTGGTAATGTTACAAACGCTTTTTATATATTTAAGATGTGTATGGATATTAATATAGTGCTGTTATCATTGTACAAGTCCTCACACTTTCGAATTGTTAATATTGGATAGCGGGGAAAGTTGGGTAGTACTACTGGGTGTGACGAGCCCCACCTGTGTGACTTGAGGTCAACCGGGTGCAATTTGTCCTATGATTATTCGTCACGATATGGAGAAGTCGTGACGGGAGGCAAACATAACATAGTCAGCTTCAATGTCGAAATCACTATTTAATATCGTTTGGGAATGGGCTAGCTAGCCATTACAATGCACATGCTTAAATATACGCTATTGTTAAACTGGGATGTTTAACTGTGAACTCTTGAACTGATCAACCGTTGGGTTGATACACGCTATTGTTAAACTGGGATGTTTAACTGCAAACTCTTAAACTGATCAACCGTTGGGTTGTTACACGCTATTGTTAAACTGGGATGTTTAAACGCAAGCTCTCGAACTAATCAACCATTGGTTGATTACATTTTTGTTAAACTGCTATGATTAAACTCAAACTCTTGAACTTACCAACCATTGGGTTGATACACACTTTTGTTAAACTGTTTGGTTTAAACATAAACTCTTGAACTCACCAACCGTGTGTTGACTTTTAGTATGCTATTCTCAGGTCATTAATCTGTACTGCTGTTAGGAGCACTGCACGGGTCAAGCATGCATCCTAACGCTTAAACAATGATACATTTGTTTATCTTTATATTTTGGGTTTGTTTTATTTGTTTAAACGCTTCCGCATGAATTATAAAGTTTAAACTTTGGTTTGTTATGTTAAACGTTGCATATAGAGTCGTTCCAAGTAACTATTGACTGTGATCCTGGTTTGTTCACACCCCTCCGTGATAGATTCCAGACCCGGAATTTGAGGGTGTGACAGATTTGGGGGAAACCGGGGGGGGGGGTACGTTTTTAGGGGGGAAACCGCGATTTGGGTAACATATACACAATTAAGTTAGAATATTTTATAAGTTGAAATTTTAAAAGATGGCGAACCAAGATGATACGCAAAAATGCGTGTCACCCTTTCTAAGAATTTTTAAAATATGACATATATTTATGATACGCATAAATGCGCGTCATCTTTATTCGCGCGTCATCTTTTGCGCGTCATCTATTAACAGTTTTCTAGTAGTGCATGTTCACACGTATAAAGATAAGGAAAGGTTATAATGTAATATATTTGTAAGATTTTTAAGAAAAGTTGTATCATTCAAAACAATTGTTTTATATTAAGTTAAATAATTTAGACACAAGAAAAATATAATAAACTCACCACACCCACTATACAATAGACAATCAAATGTTTTAAAATTTTCGCAATCCTTTATATATAAAACAATTCCCCTCCAAATCATGTAAAATAACATATAGATTATCATCACCGTCATTTATGATCAATATTATTACATCCACAAACGAGTAACAAACAATTGACCATGTCATAACGAGTAACTATACTATTCCATAAACCGCCACCGATAAGCATATGAAAAACATTACTTGCTTTACAATTTATACAAAGATATAGTGAATTTTCTAGTTTTACCTATTATCCTCAACTAATTTAATAAAATTATCCAAATGATTCGAAGATCGACGCTAGCGAGCACATGCTATCTTGTTCATCCATATTGTACTATTTTTTTTCTAAAAATATAAATATAATTTATTTGTTACATGCATGCATGCTTGAAATGAATATAACGAATGTAATTGTAGGTGGCCAATCGTAAGTTCTTAACCCATTTTCTTCAACCTCATTTGGTCTCATATTTTAATATATATATATATATATATATATATATATATATATATATATATATATATATATATAGGGATGCATTCAATTGAAAACTAAAAAATTGTAAAGAACCACAAGAACCATTTTCCACCATTCATTTTTTCTTCTTCTTTTTACTGTTCTAGAATTTTAAAAGGGCAATATTGTACTTTTGGCAATTGGTGTTTGTTAATGGGGTACTTTCTCTGTTCAAATAACCGTTTTTGAAAAATTATTCATACCATCATCGAAGAATGTTATGAATAATAAAAGAACACTTGCTAATTAAATCTAGAAATGGATAATTAAATTCGGAAATGGATTAATCAGGGTTCTACATTCAACTTCCCATTTTAAACAATTGTAGATAATTATTATTAAATACTCTCGTTTACTATGAAACCTAGGAAATTAATGTGGCTGAAGTCCGGAGAATTAGATGGCACATGTAGTCTATATTGATTAAATTTAACCTTGTTGTTGAAGAAAATTATGATTTTGATTCAGATGTTGATCATGATTGTAAGGAAGTCTCGATAGAGTTAATGGATTTGAATTATTCCGGTGAATATCTGTGTTATATTTAACTTTTTATATTAGATAGTGCATATGGCGGATTTTACACTTTTGGATATGTTTAGGTTATTATAATTATAAAATGGCTGTTAATTTTAAACGAAACCAAATCATTGGTTCAAGATTTATACTCGAACTATTATTAATGAAATTTGCAGAAGATCAGGTGTTTGATGTATGTGTTCGTTTACAAGTTGGACTTTATTAGGTGATTGTATCTACAAATGACTTTATATCATGATTGTATTTTAAAATGTTGTCCTATTATCTCTATGAACAATCCTTAAACTTTTATCCTAAGTACTGCAAACCTATAGAATGACCCAAAATAATTTGGAACTAGATCTTCTAATTTAAATACTAGTTGATTCTAAGTGTTTATAGAGTCAATATGAAGGTAAATAAACGAACATAAAATACAGTTGATGCACGCCCGCGCGCGCGCACACACACATATATATAAACTAGCTATATATAATATGCAGTACTCAAATATTCAAAATTTAATACGTTGGCATAGGTTATCTTAAACCAAAAACTAAAGATAATTCAACCAATTTCTTTGTATTCACATTAATGCATATATGGACATTATATCGATCGGGTCACAAATTTCAAGTGTTAATTTTTATAGGTCAGAGTAATGAAAATAGCAATTAAGTGTATAGTTTTATAAGTGTTAATATATTGACGCATTAATGCATGCATGGATTAAATGCATCTAACGATTACAAAAAAGTAGATACATTTATGCAACACAGATATTAATTGTGTTAATAAAACAAATAAATAAATAAATAAATAATAGATGTATCAATGCACAACACGATAATATATTTATTAATAAATTATAAACAATGTTTGCCCTATGTCTGGAGGCACTATGGTGATCCAAGTGATGTATGTCTCCTAATGTGTTAATAATGCATTGATCTAGATAGATACTAATGCACAAAGTAATTAGATGCATTAATGCATGAAAGAATTAAAGCATTAATGCACAAAATAATTAAATCCATTAATGCATGAAAGAATTAGAGCATAAATGCAAAACAAGCACAAGTGATGCATTAACACAAGTACCAAGTGCAAAATCACACAACACAAGTACCAACGGTTACGCACAACAAAATATTGATGTATCAATACACAACACGATAATGGATGCACTTGACAAACGATAATTAATGTTTGCACTTAATGGATTCAAGTTTTCAAAGTTAAAGTAACTCAAGACACTACAAAGGATTCAAGTTTTCAAAGTTAAAGCAATCAAATATCTTGGAGGCCTGCTCTAAATGAAATGGTATGTGAAGCCCAAATGGTTATGGGACTCATAAATTATGATTCTAAGAAAGCAACTCAAGACAAAAGTCAACCTCAATTGGTGGAGTCTTGGTTTTAAAATTCGTTACTTCAAGAAAAGCATAAATTGGTCTCGGATCGAGGTATAGATGTTTTATTTTATTTTCATTCCTATAACTTGTCTTACGTTGGAGGTGTTGATGTTGTTTCTTTTACTTTATCATATGCATTCTCCTAGCTTCTCGCTAGTTATATATAAAAATTTTTGTTGACTGTTAAAAAAAACGTTTGTACTGGCTAATGTAGTAGCGCCGTAATATGTTAATGATTGCATTCATTTTGTTAGATACTACAAGCAAACGATCAAGCATTATATCATGTACGGAGAATACACACTCTAATTGCATTTTTAGGGCAGTTTCTCAACATTCAATGAAAATAACATCAAGTTTACATTGAACGAACTATAGCGTGCTGAACAAAACAAAGACTAGAGTTTAACATGGGCTTAAAATCAGTTGTATCTCTTTCTGCTACTCCTCTTTTTTCCCCCTTTTGTTTCTAGATTTTCCAGCTTTATCAGTTTTCCTCCTTTTAATGTACCTTGAATATGATGAATGTTTCACGCAAAACTTCTTTGTTGTGCAAGTTAATGTCAAATGATAGCAGCTTCGCAACGTATTTGCACCACAATCGTCTAAGTTGGGGTGTTTGGTTCCTGCTTTGTGAAACTACATTCCAATGATGGACCAAGATTAGTTAATGATATGAAATTCCATTCAATAATGTCTTAGATCAGAGAACATTATGTATCAAAAAGTGAGCCCATAAAAATTAGTGTGAATTCTAATTTTACCATATAATATAAGTACATGATGATATTTTTAAAGCTTTTCATCCAAATCAACTTTTATTACATGGAATTACAGTAATGAACAATGATAAAGATGGATTTTAAAGTTAAAATCATCAATTTGCTTAAGGTTTATTGTTCTTCTTGTTTTGCATCCATATTCTCCACCAAAATGTGTGGGTTGATGATACCTACTCCATGAGTAAACCACGATCATTATATTAACCAACATACTACATATGATAATTACAAACACCACAAATGCACATTACGATCAATACAACAACATATATATATATATCTGAACTCGCATAGCTAATTAAAAAAATCCAGTTTGTTAATTAATTTTTTTCTAACCTTTTGCATAATTAGCTTCAAGCCTTAATTTTTTTTAAAAAAAATTCTCAATCATTTATAGTGGCATTGCACACTAAAATTACAAAAAAGTTTGTACACCCAAACAAATTTGAATAAGAATGTAGGAGTTTAGGGCATTACGTGGTCGAATACTCTTTCAATTTGATGGCTGGGCATTACATGGTGGAATATTCTTTCAATTTGATGGCAATTTAAAACTAGACAGAAATTGGCTTCAACATAACTATGTTCCACTTTCCCTTCATCTCTGTTGATCGAATGTATTTAGCAAAATCAACTTTATGTTGATATATCTAAATTTTGAGAAAGTTGTGCACCCACTAGATCTCAATGACCGTTTGTAAACGGCATTGAGTTCCAAAAATGCCCTTGTGTCTTTAATTATTAGACATCAACTTTGGCATATTTACTCTTTTGCCACTATTTAATTAGGGTCCTTGATCAACAAAATCTAAGGTTAAAAATGGTTCTTGTGGTTTTTACATAATTTTAGTTTTCAATTGAATGTCCCTCTATATATATATATATATATATATATATATATATATATATATATATATATATATATATATATATATATATATATATTGGATTTGAGTATTTAGCAAAAAGTCAAGAGAATTTCCCTTTAACTCCCCGATGCGTATAAAATGCAAAGTAGTAGGAGTAAAAAGAAATATGTATCAACGTAATATAACACAATTAATAACGTCAGTAAGTTTCCATCACCTTGTCACGTGTCATAATTCAATTGGTCTTCAACATTTTTTCCTTTATTTTACTTTGTTCATGCTTTAGATACATGTTATATTAGTTCTTGACAAGTGTAGTTAAAAAGAAGATCATGTAGCGAGCTAGATGACCGCGCCTCATATGTGGCGCCCCCCACGTTGGTTCAAATCTTGAGGCTATCAATTTACCATTTTAGAAACAAAAAACTAGCTTTTAATAGGTGATCAAATCCTAAAAGAGAGAAAGTATTCAAGAAACAGTCCCAAAATGAGAACTATCTTCATTAACCTCTCCTCTTAGAACCGATAAAATATTAAAGATTTATAATCACAAACTATTAAAGATTTATAATCACAAACTACAATTGTTAAATGAGTGCTAATAAAATATTACACACACATACAACTGCATGTATGTATATATATATATATATGTATATATATGCACATCAATGTGTGTATGTGTGCGGTTATTGCCTAAAGTGTTTTTAGCTTGCATTAAGAAGGTTAATAATAATGGGTCTGGGTCGTTTAAATATCAATCGAGCACTATATAAGGGCCAAATTGAGCCCACTTGTATATCAAATATAAACGGGTGAACTTCGTTCTATTTGTTTGTTTCTACCACAACCGAATATGTCTAAATGGCAACCAATACTACATATATTAAACGTGCTTTTTTATATTTGAGTGGACAAATGTTGTATTATGTGTTGACGAGATTTCTCAATAGTCATTCTCCACAACATACTTATCTTCATGAGCATTGAGAAACTTTAAGACAAACGTTCTTGATGGAACTATTAAACCTTACAACTATTAGATAAATCGATTGAGTTAAAATAGAAAACCTTCAACTTCCTTTAACTACTATATATATATATATATATATATATATATATATATATATATATATATATATATATATATATATATATATATATATATATATATATATATATATATATATATATATATATATATATAGGGTTAGGTTTAATTGTTAACCCATAAAAATTATGATAACCCATTAACCACATCCTATTGGTCTTGGTCCCACTAAAAAGATAATCCAATGGTTGTGATTAATTTGATTATTTAAAATTAAAAAAAGGACCTTATTGCACCTTTAAGGGCAAAATTGTCATTTTACTTAAAATATGACTGATGTGTCTAAAAAGCTTACTGATGTGATGTACCTACTATGTTAAATATGCAATATTTTTCTTTAAATAGATACTTTTCAAATTAAATAATAATACTAATAATATATTCTTTAAATATATAATATATTCTTTAAATATAAGATACTAATTTACTATCAACATTTTACATTTATGAAAATATACACAGAAAAGTAATTTGAAACAAAAACAATTAAATACAAAACAAAAAGATACATAAGAAGATATCTAAAAAAATTGATTATACATCCAAAAAAATAGAAAGCATAACTGTAACATTACGGTAATAATACATTCACGCATACTTTACACTACTAATTATACTCTTACACTACTATAACAGTTATACTTTAACACTACTGTAACATTATATCACTACATAAAATTCTTACACTACATATTTAAAAAAAATGAACTAAAAAATGAAAACAACACAACCCTTTGTTTTTCTTGAAAATCATAGCGCACATAATTCTCTGACCCCTTGCCAAACTTTGATCGAATGAGCCCATTACAATCGATAACTTTGAAAGCGCTTTGAAAGCGCTGGCCTGCGTTGGGGCCTTATACCATTACTGCAACAAAAGAAAATTAATGAAATATACATATGAAAGTAATGAAGTTGGGTAATTATGTCACGACCAACATATGTAACTTAGGCAGAATGTTACACTACTACTGTAACCTAATGTTACGTTGCTACTGTAAAGTTTGTATAAACTTATGTATGGGTTTTATGATACAATAAAAATAGTAACAATGAAAATTACATAAAACAATGTCCTACTACATTGAATTCAACATACAAATGTGATTGATGCTACATTACTGTTGAAACCTAGGAAAAAAATATGGTTGTTTTAAGAAAAAAAAACACTAGTTCATGCTGTTACACTAACATTTTAAACACAAATGTTACACTGCTGCTGTAACCTACGCATATAATGTTACATTGCTACTGTAACTTTGAAAGCGCTGGCCTACGTTGGAGCCTTAGACCATTACTGCAACAAAAGAAAACTAATGAAATATACTTATGAATGTAATGAAGTTGGGGAATTATGTCACGACCAACATATGTAACTTAGGCAGAATGTTACACTACTACTGTAACCTAATGTTACACTGCTATTGTAAAGTTTGCATAAACTTGTGTAAGGATATTTATGGTTGTTTTAAGAAAAAAAACACTATTTCATGATGTTACACTAACATTTTAAACATAAATGTTACACTGTTGTTGTAATCTACGTATATAATGTTACACTGCTACTGTAACCTAGGCAGAAAAATAAAAACAAAATAAAAGGATATTTAAAATGAATTTCTAAAATTGGGATTAAAGCTAGTTTCAACACATACAAAAGAACAAGTTTTGCACAAATCTTGAGAATTTTTTATTTCTGTAAAAAAAAGAGACGGTTGATGTTTACAAAATTTGGAGGATTTAGATGGTTTCAAATTTCAAAATGAGATTCATGAAACAATACTAAAAAAGAAAGTAGAAAGACCGACCAAATAATAAAAGAAATTGACAACACAATATTGTGAGATTTAGAGCTTTGAGGTGTGTTCAAAATGAGCTTTAATGAAACAAAGCTCAATTTATACAAGTCATTCAATCACTAAAAAGAGACCCAATTGGTCACCCAAACCTTTTATCTTCATATCACTATTTGAGCTCCATCTTTCTGCTTCTGCTTCTTCTTCTGCTTCAAAATAAAGCTCACTTTCCCTCTCTTGATGTGTGTTTCTCCGGTTAGATCTTCGACTGGTTCAACCGCTCCTGCTTCCTATGCTTATGCACGAAGAACAGAACAAGAATCAACAATATAGCGACGATCACACCAGCAACCACCCCGACGATCACTCCCACTTTGCTCTTCGAGCTCTTGCTCGAAACAAGGATGTCTTTACCCGAAAGACTCCCATCAGAGTGTTAACGTTATGGATCGCTCTGTAGAAAGTTAGAAGAACCAAATGGATGGGTGTATGGATTGCTCTGTAGAAAGTACATAAAAAGGAGCCTGTGAGTATTAAAATAGGTCTACCAAAGTGAAGATGTCCTCTCAGCATGGGGAACCCAAAAAGTGGGTGTACTTGAAAAGTGGCAAATTACCGATTTTACCCTCAAAAGGGTTTGAAATCAGATGCGATGTGGCAATATTATAACCTCAAATTTGGGTTAACGGGTTATCACAATTTTGATGGGTTATCATATGATCCGCTCCATATATATATATATATATATATATATATATATATATATATATATATATATATATATATATATATATATATATAAATTTTTGTAGCTAGAGTAGTAAATACATATTTATCTAGTTTTACTCATATATTTACGTCATTGTTCATGACAGATATCGAACTTTTAACTCTGGACATGGCTATTAACACACACCAGATATTATTAAACTATAAAATCGTTTATTCAACTTCGTTTTATTGACCGACTCTATGAACATGCTTTTACTGACTTCCTAAGTTCTCGTTTTTGACATTTCTTTTCCATCAAGTGGACAAAAAATAAATAAATTTCAATGTTTATATTTGAATTACCACTAGTCTTGAATATGTAACCAAGATAAGGGGGGCATAAACTCCATACGAGAATAGAATAGTCCAAGAATAATAATCCCCCAGTTCACCAACCTCTGTCATGTCCACATCCTCTTGCCGTTACCGAATGTCAAAATGCAGCAAACTTATTAAATAATAAGCGCTTGTACTTTCTTGACGGTTGTGTTTTGTATACTATTAGACCATTTCCAATCGGGCATTTTTAGCCCTAAAAACATCACTTCATTCGTTTTTTAATCAAGAATCATTGGGGGGTTTGTTTTTCCAAACAATGTTCATACATATGAACTTGAAAAAACGACACTTTTTGGGGTTATATGGGACAAGGGTGGGGCCGGATGGGTTGGTGATTAGATATAAAGTAGTATAACCCCCCCCCCCCGGTGTTGCGGCAGGGGTTTAAACCGTGTGAAATAGCATCAGTGCCACACCGTCGCTAGCGTCGACCAACACTGGAAAAACTCGTAAAATAAAATAAATAAAAATGAAATAAATAAAACTAAATGAAAAAGTAGATTTAAAAATGTTAAACCATATACACCCGTTGCGACATGTTAATGTACAAACATTAGACCGAAAAGTAATACAAAATGGCCGTTAAACAGAAAAAATAGAAGTAAAAACGTTTAACCACACACGCATGTTAACTTTAAAATTTTTAACCGAAACGTAAAATGAAAATTTTGTAAAGATATAAAGCATATGAGACCAAAGTTGAAAGTGCAGAAAATGTTAGGGTTAAATATAAAATATGAAAACTATTAGTGTTAAAAAAAATAAATGTACAACCTATAAAACATAAGGTACAACTCATAAAGCATAATCAAGTTAAAAATTAGTAATATACTAGTATTATGTCCCTGCGTTGTAGCGGGGGGCGTAAAACCGCGTCACGTGCCACCAATGGCACACAACCGTAAATTACCACCAACGTCGAAAAAACTCTTATTAAAAAAGAAATAAAAAATAAAGAGAATAAAATGAAACGAAAAGTAAGCGTAAAACGTTGAACCACGTAAGCGAAACACAAAACATATAAAACAATAAGATGTAAAAGTAGTAGGTCAAAATATAAAAAAGTTAAAATTTAAGAAAAAGACAAAGGTGGGTACAACCCATTAAACACATAATACAACCCATTAAGCATACCAAAGTTGTTAATTAATATTGTATAAATATAAGAAATAGTGATGATTTGGCAATGTTTTTTTATGTTTTTAAAACACCTTATTGGAAAGATTTTTAAGATTTTTTAAAAAATAAGTGTTTTCTAATGTGGCAGTGACTAGTCATATTTTTTAGTGTTTTTAGAGTCTCTTATTGGTTATGCTCTTATTTAATCGAGTATTTGTGAATTTAAGTATGATTTTATAATAGGAAAAATAATACCATAATTGTTGAGTTTTTTGCCCCATAATAATTATGGCTCATGCCTTTAGCCAATTTAGCTTTTAATACATGAGCCAAATGAGTTCTAGATCAACTAGTTTAGCAGGTAGCACTTTATGACTTTTCAAAGTAGAGGTCATAGGTTGAAGTCTTACTTTGAGGCAATATGCTCCAAGTGGGTCAAGTACCACAATGGGTCTTTTGGGTGGTGGGTTTCCCTTGAAATGGTGGGTAAGTCGGGTCACCAGCATTGTCTGTGTTCGTGGGCGTGGGCGGCCTTGCCAGTGGGTTTACCCGAGTGAACGAGTTTAAAATTATTCGTTGATCGTTCCAAAAAAAAGAATCATTCAACTTGGGTTTTTTTGTTATTAGGATAGGTGAATTCTTATAGATCAATCCGCCGGAGGAACCGGACATGATAATTTTTCATCATCCGGATGTAACTAAAAAAATTATTTACTAAAATGTTGTAGCTGGTAAAATATCTATACTATATATATATTCATTTGAGGAGGGCAAACATGTCATTTTACACAATCTCTTAAAATTAAGAGATGTACAACTTCTGTTGCGTAGGGTACAAGCAGGAGACTTTTTGTTACTGGGACCAAAGACTTTCTTGCACATACAGGTGACTTTTTGTTACAGATGCTCGATGCTCGATTCTCGGACCAAAGAACCGCCAAGACCAAAGAAGAAGGTCTGGGACCTTCTTTTCTTCTGCACATCTGAAAATGGCTGAGGCTTGTCACCAAAGAAGAAGGTCTGCGAAATTATCGTCTCAAATTATCGTCGGGCTTTTGCATTTTGAAATCGAGGGCTATTATACCATTTGAAACTAATTCATACACACACATCTAGCAGCGACAGGAGAGAGAGAGAGAGAGAGAGAGAGAGAGAGAGAGAGAGAGAACGGTGATAGTGGAAGTCGTTTGTGGTGGAGGTAATGAGTGAGAGAGCCGGTGGTGGAGGCAGCGACATCAGGAATTGTTAGATGTGAGCCGGTGTTGTGGAAATCGATAACAACTCCTTAACCCTTACCATTCTTATTTCTAGGGATCGATTGTTTGTGCTCATTGTTGTAAGATCCAGAAGGACGTGACGGATGCCATGATGTGCGAATCAATACCTGGTTCATTCAGACTATTTCCTAAGAAACCGAAATAAAGGTTTCGCCTCCTTGCCTTGAAGTTCTTCCTTCTCAGGTATCCATTGGTTTTGTGATGTAAAAGGAAGTTGGAATTAGTATCTCTACTTAATTTAACAACTAAACTACTCACTTGGCCATGTATGTTTTCTGATATGTATATGCTGTATGCAAAGTGTATTGGTTATGCTATGGTTCTATTCTTGATTCTAAGGAAACATAAGAAGAATTCAAGCATGTGATGCTTCTTTTATATATGATAAAGACGATCAAACTTCTCCTATTATAAATGAGGTAAGAATTCTTTATTCCTTATTCAAGATTATTAATAGTATTTTTATTTAAATAGTAGCTGATACTTGACAGCAATTATGATACTTTTCATATATATATATATATATATATATACTTTATAATAAAAGAGTAACTAGGATGCCACATGGCATTCTCATGTTACTCCTCAAAATATTTTTCCGCCTAAACTAATATATTATTTTAGTCAAGTTTTTTATTTTAAGAAACTCAATTAATAGTAATAATTTATTTTGTTTTAAATTTTATTTTTATATTATCAACTTAATTGTGTAATCATATTGTTTTGAACTATACACATTTTATAGCTAAATAAGATAAACTAAAAAGAAAAAAATATTTATTGATATATTTATATATTTTGGGTTAGTATGATTTTAAGATAACTGGTTTTAATTTTACATGGGTCAATTATATATTATATCATTCAAAAAAATATTTGAATATTTATAGTTTATAAATGTAACTTTTTAATTTTCATTGTTATATTAATACGTAACTTAATCATACGAAATATTTGTACATTTATGAATTATGTTGTTTTAATATTTTCAACACGTGTATTACACGGGTTACTAGAACTAGTATATATATATAGAATGAAATGCTTGCTTGAATTTTGGGGATGAATTGTTGTTTGATGTGTTAGATAGCTCTTTAACCTCATAAACCCACCTACCCAAGTAATGCACAACCCTAATGGATGGATTAAAAAGTAAGAATTTTTCTTTGGTCATTAATGGAGATTGACTTATGGTCATATGAAACAGAAAGAAACCAAGAACACAATGAAACCACCATGCTACACATTTCTATAGTTAGTGGTGCCAGTGCTATGTGACAACCCGAAAATTTCATGATTTAATATAATTTTTATGTAAATTTATAGTTTATTTTTATTATTATTATTTAATGATAATATTAATAATAATAAAAATAATAACAATAATAATAATAATATTATTATTATTAAAAATAATAATGTTAATAATGATAATATTAATAATAATGAAGATATTAATAATAATTTATAAAGGTTTATTAAATTTTAAATAAAAATAATAAAGTTCAGGGGGTGAATGTGTGATTTGTGAAACTTGAAATTAAAACTTTCACACATAAAATGTTAACAAATAAACCGCAGGGACTATTTCTGTAATTTCCGAAAAACCAACCCAAATTCCTCCGTCGGCCACTGTTCCTCCGGCCGGTCACCGGCGACGATCCGGCGACTCCTAAACATCAAAAATAATCGATTTCACTCAAATTAAATGTTCCAGACAGATTCTTGTGGATGATTCGAAACCGAGCCCACAATTAATTTGAAAATTTGAAGTCTTATCCTTACCAAACCCACTCGACCGAAAGTCGGCCGACCACCCACCCAAATCGACCACTAAAACGCCACTATGATTAAATTAAAAGAGCACTTACGGTCATTTGATCGTTTATAAATTGATAGTGAACTCAATTCGATCTGAAAAACATTGAAACATCCATTTCGATTAACACCTTTGGTCGCGATCTGCAACCTACTCGAACTCCCACTTAGACACGTTCTAAACCCAAATTAACAGAAGGATTTTGCTCGTCAACAACTATAGAATGATACTGCAAAGTTAATTCGATTATAATCAGTGTTGTCCATTGTTGGATTCGAGACGACCCGCGGCTTGTTCTTCGTAGAATTTCACCTTGAATCATCACCATTAAGGTAATTAAGAATACCTACAAACTCTTTTTTACATGGGGATCAAAAGCCCCATGAATCCATGCATTATCATAACCATTTTGATCTTCAATTTGATCGATTTCATTCCTAGGGTTCATATGATTTGGGGGAAACAGGGTTTAAAATGTTAAAAGGTTTGGAACCAGGTTCTTGTGCGAATTAGAGCCTTTGGCTCACTGGTTTGTGCGCGGGATAATGGGGAAGAGATCACGGGTTCGAACCCGGCCCCCTCCCATTATTTTTTAAATGCCTTTCAAGCATTTTAAAAATATATAAAAATTACCAAAAATTATAAAAATAATTTTTAAGAACTTCTTTTATTTTAAATACCTTTAAATGATTTTCCGTAATTTCTTTATTTAAAAACACCTTAAAATAAGTTTATAAAATAATATTTAAAAATATTATAAATAACCATTTTTATAAAATAGACTTTAAATGATGATTTAAAGTATTAATCTATTGATTGGACACCATATTAATTTTTTTAATTATGGATAAATTATAATAATTGTGGAAATTTATTTCTTTAAATTCCTTATTTAATTATTTATTTATATACTTATTACAAATGTTATAAATAATTATTTTTATAAAAATGGACACTTTATTATCTTTAAATACAAATTAATATATTTTATAAATCCACAAATTATTTATGAAATTGTGGGTTATTTCTTATAAAATATATATTTGAACCAAAGGTATAAATTAATACCTTATTACTAATCAAAATACTATAAGTGTAAATATTTTTATTTATAAATATTATTGGATAATTATAAATTATATAATTAGACCACATTATTTTTATATTTAATTCTAAAAATATTTAAATACAAATACGAAAACCCTTTTAATGGAATCAAAATATAAATAATTATTTAATAAGTTTAATACTTATTGATAATTATTTATAATACAAATAGAAATCTATAAAAACACTGTAACATATTGCGGGTGTGACACGTGTTAAACCAAACCAAACCAAATCAACTCAAACCTTACCAAATATATTCATTCGTATTAAAGACTTGGTTGTAACCATCAATAATAGGTATTGAACGTGTTTGATCGTGCATTGCTTAATTCTTTGAAGTTCTTGTTCATATACATTACATCAATTCAAGGTGAGTTTCCGTGGCCCCTTTTTATGCTTTTATAATTGTTTCTATGTTTTTCAAACTTGGGGGAAAAGTATGCTCACCCGTTTTCGATGCTGTACAATCTTACATACAATTTTCATACTTGGAATCAAAGTGATACTATTCTTATATTCTAATACATACATGGTGTTATTCTATGATTCTTACAACCATTAATTCCCGGGTTTGGGAACCAACGGATAGGTATTGGTAGTACTACTGGGTTGACACCCCCACCCTTCGACGATTGGTTAACTTGTGAGTTACCAACACAGCTGCCAGCAATCAGGCCAAGGGTGAATATATTCCGACGAATTTATATGCATAACTGTCATTAGGTTTGGTTGTCTTTAAACACATGTTATGTGGTTTTTGTTTACAGTATGATTCCATATCAAATTCTACACAGCATCAAATGTTTTAAATTTAAACCTGCGGAACTCACCAACATTATGTGTTGACATTTTTGAGCATATCTTTTCAGGAGAACATAATCAAAGAGGATAGCTAGTGCTGGTGCCTTAGCAGAGACCCTCAGGCTTTCAATAGACTGCATTTGTATTGTTTATCATTTACTGTTATAATTGAACACTGTGTATATGGATTTTAGAATTATTAAGACTATGATAGTCGTGGAACTGACTAACCACGACACAAGTCACCATTGTGTCGGGCTACGTCATGACACGAGGATTTTGCACATATTATGTCTCTGTACTTATACCAAGTGTTATGACGATCCCGTCCGTCGCATCCTCGTGTTTCCGCTCTAAGCGGGGGGTGACAGATTGGTATCAGAGCCTTGGTTATAGAGATTTAGGTGGAGAATTCGACCTAGACTATAACCTAAGAACCTTCATATAGAATGCATGCTAGGGATTGTGTGCATTTGATTTTACCTAAATGTCTTTCATGATTTGTGTGACACATAGACACCTGTATTCTGGATTTCCTGGCAAAAGGCCCTCGGGCTAAGGCAAGCATATCGCATATATCTCATTACGAGACCTGGTATGCTTACCTGGGGATTTCTGGGATGAGTGATAAACTATGGTCAATACACAGGTCTACAAGGCAAATGGGTCGAATATATTAAGTCTATGAACTTAATATACAGGTATATTCCTATATACCTAATAATCTACAAGTATGTTCCTACATACCTGATTTTATACATGTACACGTGTTATCTAAACATCCCGGGGAAGACATTATTACTCTTAGTCTTTCTCCATGGGATACTTTTATACTAAGAACTTTACGCTTGTATGCGCACAACATCATATTATTAGGGAACTTCGGTGATCACGCGTAGCGTCGATCTCGGATATTGAATCCGACCCTATCATAGTTATGACTGAAATCCTGAAAGTATGACGGATATGCAGTTACCATTAGACTTAATGTGCTTATATGCTTATTTGCTATTACATGCTATTATTGGAATACTGGCTCATGGACATAAGGGCATTACATTATTTATGCTTGATGAATTTAGATAATACTATGATGTTAACTTGGGGTAAGTGGAGCTAGAGTGACCATGCAAGGTAAATTACCATTACGGGTGCACACGTAATTGCAATTCACCATGCATGAGAAGTCTGGTTAATCTTACCATGAGGTAACGATCATGAGTATCACACGCTATACCCTAGGGTGCTAGGGTCATAATTCTAGTAAGTCCTTATTGAAGGCAATCAAACATTGTAAGTCCTTGTTGAAGGCAATCAAACATTGTAAGTCCTTGTTGAAGGCAATCAAACATTATAAGTCCTTGTTGAAGGCAATTAAACATTATCATTTACTCAAGTCCTGTCCTACTTAGAGCCTTCATAGTATTTCCAATTATAATATTGACCTTATGAAAATATCTCCACTTAGCGTTTCAGTAACCACTGATTAATGCTTAGAATGAAAGTGGAATACATAAATGTAGAGGAGTAATGATACTCTCTGCACATACAAAACGTTATTCTTTAAAATTATGCTAAGGATAACGGATGTCACGTAACTGGTTTAGGCATCGTTCTAGGTATGCCACGGATGTGGTGGGAACGCTGCGGGGAACCCTATATATAAGCATCCTTGGTATACCAAGAATGTGTTTAAACTAGGCTACGTGATGATCCTGATTGTCTGAGGCATGATGCTATTATGACTCTTAACTCTATGCTATGTTGCTACCTTATATGTTACTTGGTGGCTATACTCTATTATGTGCTAATACTTGATGCTAAGTGTTGTATGATGATTACTTGTGAATGCTATTGATCTTGGATGCTTTCGGCGGTGTGGTTCTTCTTTGTGGGTCTACTTTGTGGTTCTTCTTTGCCGAGCATCCATTACAACCATTAGTTCCAGTAATGGACCTAAGGATTGGTTTGGTTGTAATCTATACGTATGCGCTTTGTGGATCTTGCTACGTCACATTAAACTATTTACACTTTGGGAATGTTTTCTTTACAGCCATCAATTCCCGTGTGGAACCGATGTATAGGTTTGACTGTAGCCATTCATAACTGGTAAAACCGCCTATACATCAGTGTAGTTGCGGTGGCTCTTATTAAACTTATATTACGTTATTCTTTAGGATGATGCTAAGGAAAATTAAGATGTTATGTAACTAGTTTAAGTATATTTCAAAGTATATCGTGGATGTGGTGGGAACGCTGCGGGGAACCCTATATATAAACATCACCGGTATACTAAGAATGTGCTTAAACTAGGCTACATAATGATCTTAATGGACCGAAGCATGGGTTATTGGAACTTGATAAGTAAAACCATATGTGATTTTTTTTATATACTTTGATTCCTATCAAAGCACACACAAATCTTAAATCATAGTCAAGGCATTGCGTGCCTAAATCAAAAATTTTCAAAATGAGCTTTGACTCGTTATTCGTGGTTTTCAAAATCTCGTCAAAGTCTGTGTCACACCACCCAGAACATGCAATGCTGTAGGTGGAATTCCTACATCTCGGGATACTTTGTTAATTGAATATTTATATTATAGGTGGTCACTCACCTCAATAATCGAATAAACTAATCATAACCTTGTTACCACTTATAAGTACGCATGTCTTCAATAAGGTTATGGCTGATCTCATATCTTGAGAAGTCCATGTATTCCCTTCGATTGTGAATCGAATGTTCACATCTCATTATAATGTCGAATCATTCTTGTCCTTGATTTCGTCTTCCTGATTTAAATTATTCAAGATTTGAACATCATCCTAACAACTCTACTATCTCAACCTTGATCTTAAGCTTGTTAGCATGATCTTTTCTTTGTTACACTGATGTAACTTGAAATTTTCCTAATTCCTAATTGATATTATTTCCTTTCATCGTAAAGTCAAACTTTATACTGCTTGTACCGTGGGAAATGCAAGAGTTTGCAAGTCAACCTATGACTAAGAACACTCGTATCTCTTAAATGATTCTATTTCATCAAAGCAGGGGAGATTCCCTTACTTTGATGATTCTCTATTTCGATAAATGGTTTCCCATTTGTTAGTTCTATGAAATTTCATCCTCTGGATTGGGGTGACTTCCTTATCTTGAGGATTGACTTCAATTATTCTCATTGGAAATTACATTTCATAAATGACATGATCTCACCAAAATAGGATTGAAACCCGTATTTTGGTGGCAAATGCCAACCTTAGATTGTTTTCTTGTTATTATCAAGATAGGCATGAATCATTACCTCAAAGCCTTTAAGGAATATTTTTAATATCAACTCCGATTGTGATTGATAACCACCTTCCTTAAAACTACGCTCGTGAAATCTTTCAACATCTTCAACCGTTAGACACCTAATGACAATCTTCACATGAAACTTAGGTTGAACTATTTTGACCCTGCTTTTAACTAACCGTGCTGTAGATAAAGTTCTGAGCGCCAGAATATATAGGAAATGAAACATTTATAATATTTACCCTTATATAATTTCTAATCTACCTAAAGTCTATATGGGAATCACATGGTGACACTAGTCTTATCTCTAGTGAGACGTCACTCCTTTACATTTCAGAAATTATGCAAATTGAATGGTTGTTTAGAGTATACATGGCCTTTGAAGAATGATGCTTGTCCACTAGTGGGTACCGCACTGAAATGGTAGAGTGCCTAAGCTCAAGTATAAGGTAGTGAGGCTGCAATAGTCATAACTTGAGATAAGTTTAAAATCTTTGGCGAGTGAGTACTATTACCTAAGGAATGAAATGCAAAAGTTAAAATTGTAATACTGGAATCATGCTCTTTATACTGATAGAATCCATAAGTTGACAAAGCTAATGTCATACCTTGTAACATTTAGATCAAATAGAATTAAGTAGGACATTGGGAAGATCTGTGAATAGTAGGACAAAGTTGGAGATTAGAGCAAGCAAACTAGTGGTGAAATAGACAAGAAGACTAAGATGTTACTATAGGCACATATCTTACCATCAATCAATACATATCTGTTGGATACTGGTAGAGGATAGCATTGATTCCTTCAAATTCACTCCTTCATTTGTCATGAACCCCAGTTGCTTAGAAATTAGTTAGTCGGTGGAGATAGGAAAACTCTCGACATGCGTAAGTTAAGATGTATAGAACTACTCGAAGACTGAGATTATTGTATACAGTATTGTTCTTAGAATAGGAAGGTTGGAAAGGAAATGACTGTTGTGTGTGACCTATCTCCTTCATTCCTACCGGTCATGGAAACTTTTTAGTTTTAACTTGGCCAGAATAAGTGCCTCTTATCTTAACTGTATGATGACAATTGGTGCATTATAAAAATTCAATTCGACACATTATCTCACAACGTCGAGAAATTAACCTACATCTGTTTCAAATATTCGTATACCGAGGTATGATGTTACATCAATCGTTATTCTAAATGATTGATTCATTTTCTGTTTTAACAATATTCTTAACCATCCTTGTGAACCCATTCCAAGATCTTCGCATAGCGTATTATTCTTAGACCGATGGTTGGTCAAAGGAGAAATACATATTCACAAGATATGCGTTAAGGTCGTTTCATATGAGGACGTTTGGGATTCTTAAATTCCAACGGTTAACCTTTCTTATCATTGTTGGTCTTATCTTGATTTCTAGACATTACCTTACCACGAGATTATATTCTGGAAATTATGAATCGATAAGTTAAACAACTTATGCATAGAAAAATTCTGATTGGCAGAGTTCGGTGGAACTCCGGCATGGTCCTAAGTTCACTTTGGAACGAGAGGACGAAATGATGCGTAAGTATCCTAGCCGTTTCAAAATGTTGCGAGTACATCTTAATTTTCGGGACGAAAATTCCTCTAACAGGGGGATGATGTGACAACCCGAAAATTTTCATGATTTAATATAATTTTTATGTAAATTTATAGTTTATTTTTATTTTTATTATTATTTAATGATAATATTAATAATAATAAAATAATAACAATAATAATAATATTATTATTATTAAAAATAATAATGTTAATAATGATAATATTAATAATAATGAAGATATTAATAATAATTTATAAAGGTTTATTAAATTTTAAATAAAAATAATAAAGTTCAGGGGGTGAATGTGTGATTTGTGAAACTTGAAATTAAAACTTTCACACATAAAATGTTAACAAATAAACCGCAGGGACTATTTCTGTAATTTCCGAAAAACCAACCCAAATTCCCTCCCGTCGGCCACTGTTCCTCCGGCCGGTCACCGGCGACGATCCGGCGACTCCTAAACATCAAAAATAATCGATTTCACTCAAATTAAATGTTCCAGACAGATTCTTGTGGATGATTCGAAACCGAGCCCACAATTAATTTGAAAATTTGAAGTCTTATCCTTACCAAACCCACTCGACCGAAAGTCGGCCGACCACCCACCCAAATCGACCACTAAAACGCCACTATGATTAAATTAAAAGAGCACTTACGGTCATTTGATCGTTTATAAATTGATAGTGAACTCAATTCGATCTGAAAAACATTGAAACATCCATTTCGATTAACACCTTTGGTCGCGATCTGCAACCTACTCGAACTCCCACTTAGACACGTTCTAAACCCAAATTAACAGAAGGATTTTGCTCGTCACAACTATAGAATGATCCTGCAAAGTTAATTCGATTATAATCAGTGTTGTCCATTGTTTGGATTCGAGACGACCCGCGGCTTGTCTTCGTAGAATTTCACCTTGAATCATCACCATTAAGGTAATTAAGAATACCTACAAACTCGTTTTTACATGGGGATCAAAAGCCCCATGAATCCATGCATTATCATAACCATTTTGATCTTCAATTTGATCGATTTCATTCCTAGGGTTCATATGATTTGGGGGAAACAGGGTTTAAAATGTTAAAAGGTTTTGGAACCAGGTTCTTGTGCGAATTAGAGCCTTTGGCTCACTGGTTTGTGCGCGGGATAATGGGGAAGAGATCACGGGTTCGAACCCGGCCCCCTCCCATTATTTTTTTAAATGCCTTTCAAGCATTTTAAAAATATATAAAATTACCAAAAATTATAAAAATAATTTTTAAGAACTTCTTTTATTTTAAATACCTTTAAATGATTTTCCGTAATTTCTTTATTTAAAAACACCTTAAAATAAGTTTATAAAATAATATTTAAAAATATTATAAATAACCATTTTTATAAAATAGACTTTAAATGATGATTTAAAGTATTAATCTATTGATTGGACACCATATTAATTTTTTTAATTATGGATAAATTATAATAATTGTGGAAATTTATTTCTTTAAATTCCTTATTTAATTATTTATTTATATACTTATTACAAATGTTATAAATAATTATTTTTATAAAAATGGACACTTTATTATCTTTAAATACAAATTAATATATTTTATAAATCCACAAATTATTTATGAAATTGTGGGTTATTTCTTATAAAATATATATTTGAACCAAAGGTATAAATTAATACCTTATTACTAATCAAAATACTATAAGTGTAAATATTTTTATTTATAATATTATTGGATAATTATAAATTATATAATTAGACCACATTATTTTTATATTTAATTCTAAAAATATTTAAATACAAATACGAAACCCTTTTAATGGAATCAAAATATAAATAATTATTTAATAAGTTTAATACTTATTGATAATTATTTATTAATACAAATAGAAATCTATAAAAACACTGTAACATATTGCGGGTGTGACACGTGTTAAACCAAACCAAACCAAATCAACTCAAACCTTACCAAATATTCATTCGTATTAAAGACTTGGTTGTAACCATCAATAATAGGTATTGAACGTGTTTGATCGTGCATTGCTTAATTCTTTGAAGTTCTTGTTCATATACATTACATCAATTCAAGGTGAGTTTCCGTGGCCCCTTTTTATGCTTTTATAATTGTTTCTATGTTTTTCAAACTTGGGGGAAAAGTATGCTCACCCGTTTTCGATGCTGTACAATCTTACATACAATTTTCATACTTGGAATCAAAGTGATACTATTCTTATATTCTAATACATACATGGTGTTATTCTATGATTCTTACAACCATTAATTCCCGGGTTTGGGAACCACGGATAGGTATTGGTAGTACTACTGGGTTGACACCCCCACCCTTCGACGATTGGTTAACTTGTGAGTTACCAACACAGCTGCCAGCAATCAGGCCAAGGGTGAATATATTCCGACGAATTTATATGCATAACTGTCATTAGGTTTGGTTGTCTTTAAACACATGTTATGTGGTTTTTGTTTACAGTATGATTCCATATCAAATTCTACACAGCATCAAATGTTTTAAATTTAAACCTGCGGAACTCACCAACATTATGTGTTGACATTTTTGAGCATATCTTTTCAGGAGAACATAATCAAAGAGGATAGCTAGTGCTGGTGCCTTAGCAGAGACCCTCAGGCTTTCAATAGACTGCATTTGTATTGTTATCATTTACTGTTATAATTGAACACTGTGTATATGGATTTTAGAATTATTAAGACTATGATAGTCGTGGAACTGACTAACCACGACACAAGTCACCATTGTGTCGGGCTACGTCATGACACGAGGATTTTGCACATATTATGTCTCTGTACTTATACCAAGTGTTATGACGATCCCGTCCGTCGCATCCTCGTGTTTCCGCTCTAAGCGGGGGTGTGACATGCTATTCGCTGGAATCCTGCTAATCAGGATGAGGTGTATTATCAACTCTTTTTCTTCTCATTGTCATTTTCCTCTTTTATATTTGCAGATGCATATGTTTTATACGTTAATATAATATAATTTATGGTTATTTATTATAGTTAGTTCATATGTTCCAGTTTCATTGTTCCATGCGATATTAATAGGAAAAGAGATCCAAAGCACAAACATATTGTCACTGCTCCTGATCATAAATTTTTACCCTTTCATACTCTATTTAGAAAAAGACAGTTTTTGGTCTTGTGAATTTTGTTCTCTAAATAAGTCGTTGACCTTTTGGCACCGCATTTGGAGACCATTTTACAGCACCTAATGCGCGCATTTGGGAAATACCAGGTTGATTCATTATATATTAGTTAAGATATGCATCTTTCGTTTTAAAAGGCACAACTTTTAAAGGCAAACATATTACTCTCAGTCTTTGAAGTTAGTTTCGACTTTTACATCAAATGTGATTTTCAGCTATGATTGTTACGCCATTTTTTGCATCACATAAAGAACGTTTTTGTATATATCTGGATTAAAATGAGTAACAAAAAGAGTTTTTTTTCAAAACATTAGGAGGTCGGGCTGAAGAAAACTCTGGCTCTCATAGTTACATGGTGGTGTTCCAGTATGGATCTGTGTCTTGTTCAATGTTGAGGATCATGAAGTTGAGTCCTACCTGTCCATAATTAAATGGCATGCTTCTGGGTCGGTACTAAAAGACTCAGAGACAAGAAATGATGGTTAGTTCGTTTCTACATATATGTGGCAATTTCGACCCCTTACTTATTAATGAATTGATTTTGGTTGTGTCTTATCCCAAATGGGTCAAATAAATAAGATTGACTAATGGGTAACGGGGAAATCAGGTTGAAAGCCTCCCATAGTCAATCTTTAATTCATACAATCTCCTGAAAATTTTAATAAAAGTTTTATATCATTGTATGATAACATTGTTTCGGAAATTATATAACAAAATTTAGAATGGACAAAAAGTTCTTTAGTTTAACCCATACTAGACACATACATTTTGCCATCTCTTCTTTCTCTATTGCCACATTCACATTTCCGTCTATAATAACTGCATTAAAGCGTGTGTGCTTGTTTAAACAGATTATGTGATCAAAGTGAAGCCATTGTTGACTGAGGATATGCAGGGTGGCCCAGATTACATCGTCCTTAAAAACCTTGATATTGACAGTATACGTATTATTAGTAGCGTGCTTGGCCAAAGTATTGCATTAGACTATTTCGTGTCACAGGTACTAAACACTTGTTGCATTTTTCTCTAGAGAAAAAAGTATATGGGATTTTATGAGTCTACATGTTTTCTTTTTGCAAAGGTTGATGGCATGGTTAAAGAATTTACAGATATCAATCGTATAATGGAGAAAACTGGCACATTTACTATGGAAAGGAATAAGCTTTTTCAACTTGTTGGAAAGGCTAATTCAAATTTAGCTGATGTGATTCTTAGAGTAGGACTTTTCAATAGGTAATTGTTTGTATATGTTCATAATTTTTTTGTTAGCCCGTCTTAAAAGTCTAGAACATTGTCCTGGTATGATGGATAGGAGAAGACTGATGAAGACATATTTATTTTCAAGTTTTTTTTTTTTGAAAGGTTAGTACATAGAATTGAGATAGGAGAAGATTGATTTAAAACCATTGAACATATTTATACTTCTTTGTACATTTACTAACAAAAAACGAGTACCGCGTTATAAATTGTCGTTGCCGCCGCATTGCGCGGGTCCCCAACTAGTATATCAAATAGAGCAGTTATAAGATTTTATTATTTCTTACTTGTTCTCATTGACTACTTATAAAGAGATTTTTTTAATGTACTTTAATACTTTTAGGGATGATATCTTAAGATTTTTAGAAATGCTTTTCTAATTGAATTTTTTATAGTTATCAAAAATTTAAATTAAACAATTTCTTGTAAACAAAACCTTGAAAAAGAAACAGCTAACCATGGATCATAGGTTGTTTCTGGTGGGCGTTCTTTTCCATCAGCAAATTAATTTCGTATTACGTGATTTTGTTATATTTAATTAATTTTTGTACACTCATATACTTTTCAATAATAAAATTACGAAAGATAATTTTTAATTAAATGTTTTGTTTATATAGTTATTATTAAGTATATAAAATTACTAAACAATTACACAAGTAAGAAAATGAAAAATCTATTAAAAAGTTGCTATAGAAACTGTAAAAAGAACAAAACAAAATATAAACATTACATCTTGATTTAAAAAAGTTAAAGGAAACCAAAATATTCTTATTTTAATACAATAATCAAACATTTAAAAACACTATTCTTATTTTAGAAATAAATAAAAAGTATTTATAGAAAACTAAAAAAAGTTCAATTTAAATAAAAGAACAAGTAAACATTTCTAAAAATTTAAAGATAGTATCCCTAGAAGTATTAAAAACATTATAAAAGAATTCCCTGTTAAATAGCCAAATGAGAATACGAGCGAGAAACATCAATATTTCAAAACTACATGAATTTGATATATATTTTACAAACTATAATATTTTGGTAAATAAATTTTTAACATCATTTTGGAAAAAAAAAACTCCATGCTTATTGTATTTGATAGTTGTGGACCATTAATTTTATACTATGAAAAAAACAACTATGATGAATAGTGGATTTTGAAGGTTTTCGATTTGGCCACAGAGAGTTTGGTTTTTTGCATTTGTGCCCCTGTCTGTCTATATATAGGCCACTGTGGCCGAGAGGGGCCAGAACTACGCCGACTGCCCCCGCCTACAGCCGACGACCGGCGCATGCCTTCCGCCGGTGGCCGCCGCCTGCTTTCCGTCTCAGTGATACCTGGATGGTGCACGACGGGTGATTTCAGGGGGCGCCCGTAGGCCGACCAGAGGTCGAGCGCCGACTAGGCGAGGCTTTTTTCTAGCCTACCAAGGCCCTATGGGGCTCCGATTGGTCGACGGAGATGTGCGGCCACTCATCTGCGTCGCCGATTTATGTTACCGACACAAAACCCTAGATGGTTGTTGCATGTTGATGATGATAGGTAAGTATCATCGAGCGCCGCCACGGGAAGGCGGTGGGCCTATGTCGTCGGCTCCTCACGACGGTAGTAGTGTGTGCTGATGATGGGCAGTACCTCGTCTGAGGTGTTGGATTTCATGAATTGCGCTCTCTTCCACCGGCCGCTTGCGGTTTGGGCGTAGTGGTGGCCGTCGTCTAGGTGTGGCGGTGGACGACGTCTAGGCCTGGAGGTAGAGGCGGTCTCGGCGTGGCGGTGGACGTCGTCTGGATCTGGTGGTGGAGGCGGTCTGGGCGTGGCGGTTGACACGGTCTAGGGTGCCGGTGGTTTGTTGATGTCGATGACGATTCACCCGAGAAAATGGGAGAGGGGAAGACCTTTCATGCCATTGAGGGTTTTCTTTTCACCAGATCTATTAGGGTTTTTGTTACTTGGAAACAAACGCTTGGTTGCCCTCTTTTAATTGTTCTTTCATTTTGGAGTTGAGTTTTCATCGTGATGTTGGCGCTGATAAGGTTGTTTTAGAGACGAAGATGGATGTGTGATTAGAACACCATGTATTGCACCATCTATGGACGGTTATGCATGTTGAAACCGACTCAGATCTGTCGATTTAGACGTTGTGACCACCTTTGGTGGCGTCTGCATGGCCTTCATGTCCGGTTCTTGCTATCCTTTGCTCGATGATGATGGCACCTTGCGCATCTAAGGGCTCTAATCTGGATTTTGATGACCTGCCTTAGTTGTCAGCGTAGGTGTTATTGTTGGCTATGATGATACAAAAAGCAATGTCGGTTGTTTTGGTCTGGCATACCGATCTCGGTGTGCAACCACAACTCGACATCAATTCTGAGCCAACTTATAATTGTTTGTGTTTTGGCCATGATGATCTAAACGTAATGCTACGAACATATGCGTTTGTCAGAGCCTAGGTTTACTTTGTTTTAATGACGCGCAACGCGCGCCAGGGTATACACACTAGTTATAATAAATTAAGCGATTTATAAACTCACTAAATGGTTTTGATTCATTAAATTATCAAAAAATAAAACCTATATGTCTCAAACATCCGAACAGTCATTCAAACATCTAAATTGTCAATGTTTACATGACAAGAAAAAGATCAATGCTTTAGCTAGGTGGAAGGTTTTTGGTATGTAACTAAGAGGAACTGAATTTCCTCTCACATCTCTTGCACAATTAATTAACCAATCAGTTTGGGCATTTTTAATTTGTTTGTTTTAGGTAGGTTTATGGGTCAAGTACGTTCAATCAATTGTTATTTATGTATTTAGTGTTCTATGGGTAAGAGGTAGCTAAACATTTGGTCGAATGGACAATTAGTCTAACACCGTCTTGAGTTTACTCACAATGAATTAACGTAAATGATTGAAGAATAACCGATCATTGACAAGTAGTCTAACACCGATCAATCAACGTTTTCCCTCTTCGATTCTCCTCCATTTTTTTCTTGGGCTCAAACACACCACACAACACGTCCAAGGAAAAGTACAAACTTTCAAAAGCAAACACGTTGTTGGATAAGGTACAAAATAAATACAAAAAGGTACAAAACCCACTCCAATGATGATGACCCTTGCCCAAACCACTTGTAAGAGCATTCACAACCCGTGCCCTATAATCATGTGAGTGTGTTTGGTATATTATATGAAATGATTTTGAGTGGTTGTGAGTGAAGAAGAGAGAAAATGTTATTGTGGATTGGTATATTTGAAGAATCATTGTACAATCCTTATAAATTTTTTAATATTTTTGAAAGTGGTTGTGAGTGAAGGAGAGAGAAAAGGTAATGAAAAAGGTATAAAAATATATTATTTAATTGAAAGGAGAGAGAAAAAGTAGTGATTTTTAGTGTAATTATATGGATAAAGATAAAGAATGGACTGTGAATGCTCTAAAGACCCTAACTATTAACCACACATATTCCCTTTGAAGTTGACTCCTTTTGTATTCTTGAAAATAATCCCAACAGGACCTCCTGAGCTCAACACAACCCTAATATTACACATGACCACATGAGTAATTTGGCAATGCATACATGCTTACATATTGTGAAATACACCTCTTATTTTAGTAGCATAACACTAAGATATGACTATGTGATACAAATATTAAATACAATTAACTATACATGTTCATATTATACTTTCTCCAATCATCAACACACATGTCAAAACAAGATGTCATAACCGTTAGGGATTCGGTTATAGAACAACACACAAGCACAATGCAAGAGAAAATAATAAGAAAGATGAACACTTGAGATTTACGTGATTTGGTTTATTTGACCTACGTCTATGAGCTGTAACCAAGGTAATATTTTTATTATTTTCTGACTCGTAATAAATTACAAGTACAATAGACAATATAAATAAGAAGATCCGGGTTTACAACTTAATCCCTTAGAAAACCGTAATGGTCTACATTTAAATAAAAAACGGATCAAGTCTTTGATTTAATAAATCTGCCACGAATTGTCTTCTAACTTAAGCACAAATCAAAAGCTCCACAAAACCCAACAATAAATTGATAAAGTGAAGCAAGTGAATCACGAAATATTAGATAAAGGCACTATGTCCGATACCTAGATGGGGATGTACCGGTCATCCGAAGTGAGTCTCGTATAAATCAAGACCGTACTGATTGAGGAGTTTTTTGCTTAACGGTTTTTTATACCAATATGTAACACCGAATATGAGAATAATTAGATTATAAACAAACAAAACAAACAAACAAACATACCCAGTGTATCCCGCTGGAGAGCAGGTCTGGAGGGGTATATGGTGGCATGTCTTTCCCCTATCTAGAAAGATAGAGAGACCGCTACCGAAGAGACCCCGACTCGTTAACAAAGTCAATAACAATAACAAGCATAATACAAAGCATACAACACACAGATATATATCACATAAAGAATTAGATAAAGCATACGACACAAAGATATATATTCACACAAAGATATAACACAGTCAATAACAATAACAATCGTAATAAAAACGGCATGTAACACCCAAAGAGGGTATATGAGGAAAACTACACCTAGCGAGTGTGGTCCGCCATATATTACCGTATACCCTTCCCACCCACAAAAACCCACTAAAAGTCCTTGATTTTAATTCTACGCCTCCACTCACTTCTATCCTCGATCATGTTCTCAGAAAGATGCAAGTCTATCATATCCCTCCTAATAACCTCGTCCCAAGTCAACCTAGGTCTACCTCTACTCCTCCTACCCTCTAAGGTGATGTTCTCTACTGCTCGGACAGGTGCTGCCATCGTTCTCCTTTTCACGTGCCCAAACCATCTTAATCTTCCCTCTCTTATTTTTTCTGTGATAGAAGCCACCTCTAGCCTCTGGCGAAAGACGTCGTTTCTTATCCGATCCAATCTTGTATGTCCACACATCCACCTCAGCATTCGCATTTCTGCGACCTCTATTTGTCTCTCGTGCGATTTCTTTATGGCCCAACAGTCTGTGCCGTATAACATAGCTGGACGTACTGCCACTCTGTATAGTTTTCCCTTTAGTTTGGCTGGGAACCTCTTATCGCACAAAATCCCTGATGCTGCTCTCCACTTGCACCATCCTGATTGTACACGGTGTGCTACATCGCTGTGTATCTCTCCATCTTCCTGTACGTACGAGCCAAGGTATTTGAACCTAGATGTCCGGGGGACCGCCATTCCCTGGATACTGATTTGGGTGTCCTCCTCGGCCTCACCACTAAAGTTACAATGCATGTATTCTGTTTTAGAGCGGCTTATCCTTAAGCCCCTGCGTTCTAGTGCTGCTCTCCACTGTTCTAATCTTTCGTTAAGCACGGTCTTAGATTCTGATATTAAGACGATATCATCCGCAAACAGCATACACCATGGTACTGGCTCTTGTATAGACTTGGTAATCTCGTCCAACACTACTGTGAAGAGGAATGGGCTCAATGCCGATCCTTGATGGAGTCCTACTTCCACCGGGAAGTAGTCTGTGTCTCCGACAGGTGCTCGTACACACGTTTTTGCCCCGTCATACATATCCTTTATTATTTTGATATACCTCTCTGGTACCTTTCTACGTCGTAGACTTTCCCAGATGAGTTTCCGCGGCACACTGTCATAGGCTTTTTCTAGGTCAATGAATACCATATGTAGGTCTCTTTTCTTTTCTCTATATTTCTCCATCATCCTCCTTATGACGTGTATAGCTTCTGTTGTAGAGTGTCCTGGCATAAATCCAAATTGGTTTACCGCTATCTGAGTTTCTCGTCTAATTCTCGTGTCAACAATTCTTTCCCATAGCTTCATCGTGTGGCTCAATAGCTTTATTCCCCTGTAATTTGCGCAACATTGGACATCTCCCTTTTTCTTATATGGGGACTATGACATTGCTTCTCCACTGCTCTGGCATCTTTCCTGTCTTAAAGATGGTATTGAATAAGTCCGTTAGCCATTGTAGGCCCTCATCCCCAAGGCACTTCCACACTTCTATCGGGATGTTGTCTGGCCCCACCGCCTTAGCCCTTCCCATTTTCTTCAAAGCTCTCTTGACTTCATCGACTGTGATGCTTCTACAATAACACTTGTTTTGTTGCATCGTTTGATTTGTTTCATCGATATCCGTTTGTTGGTTACTGTTCGTTATGTTGAAAAGGTTATCGAAGTACGTTTTCCATCTCCCCTTGATGTCTTTCTCCCTCACCAAGACCGTTCCATCCGCGGCCTTTATAAACTTCACCAATCTCAAGTCCTGTCTGCTACGTTCCCTTGCCTTGGCGATCATAAACATGTCATGTTCACCCTCTTTCGTCTCTAATCGCTTATACATCCTCTCGTATGCTGTGTTCTTTGCCTCTGCCACAGACTTTTTCGCCTCTCGTTTAGCCTCTTTGTATTTATCTTTTAGCTCTGCTCGTTTTTCCTCATTATTACAGCGTAAAAACTCTCTAAAACTTTGTTGTTTAATTCTTATCCTCTCCTGTACATCTTCGTTCCACCACCAGGATTCCTTATGACCGATTTTTCTATTTGTTGTAGTCCCAAGCGTTTCTTTAGCTGCTTGAATTACTCTATTTGCCATCGCCTCCCACTTTTGGTTGGCATCTTCCTGTGGCCCACTCAGGTTCATTGGTATGATTTTATCTCTAAAGATGGTAATCTTTTCGTCTTTGAGTTGTCCCCATCGGATCGTAGGTCTACTTCTCTTAGTTGGTTGGACAATTGCTCTCTTCAGTCGTAGATCTGCCACCAACATGTGATGTTGAGTGACTACTGTCTGTCCCGGTATTGTCTTGCAGTCCTTCCACGAGCTACGATCTTCTCTCCTCATCAGCAAATAATCTATCTGTGTGTGTCTCCCGCCGCTGCTAAACGTAATTAGATGCGATTCTCTTTTCTTGAAAAACGAATTTATGATGCTTAGTTCATGCGCTAATGCAAAGTCAAGGAGCTCCCTACCGACGTCATTTCTCAGACCATACCCAAAGCCTCCATGCACCGACGGGAAATGATCGTTGTCCTTACCGATATGCCCATTAAAATCTCCTCCTATGAATATTTTTTCTTCTCGAGGTATGTCTCCCATAACGTGATCTAAGCTCTCCCAGAACTTCTTTCTTTCCGTATCCCCTAATCCTACTTGCGGTGCATACGCACTAATTACAGCCACCACTTCGTCTCCTATTACTATCCTTAACAACATAAGTCTATCATCGATTCTTCTAACCTCCACTACATTATCCTGAAGTTCTTTAGCAACTAAAACACCTACTCCATTTTTTGTTCCCTCTGACCCTGAATACCATAGTTTATACCCATTACACTCCTTTGCCCTCCCACCCCGCCATCTAGTCTCCTGGATGCACGCTATCTGAACCTTACGGCTCCTTAACACATCTATTATCTCTAATAACTTACTAGTAAGTGTTCCTACATTCCACGATGCCACTCTTAATCTAAAATCCTTTTTCCTTGTATTCGCACCTCTCGTCACCGAACATGATCTCGGGCAGCATAATGACACCTGCTGTCTATATTACCTGACAGAGTCCACTAGAACAACCCCTAAAAAAGAATTATAGCAGAAGTAAAGCACAATCAAAAGCAATCCGTCACACGCGTTCAGCAGTACACGATGGACCAGAACTTAATCAAAAAAAATAGCAACAATGATCACCACTTCACACAATGACACACTATCCTGAGTATAGCTTCAAATAAGCCAATGAAACCTATGTAGAGAACAGTTCTAAGATTGACCAGAAATAAGGACAACAGCCCACAAATGCTCAACACACCAACTCGACCAACAATATACAGCTTACTCAGCAATTAATATCAAAACACTAACAATTATACAACTAATCACCAAGTTTTAACCACTAATCAATTAGACACGAATTATATCACACAAGTGATGCACCAGAAAACAGATCACACAAGTGATGCACCCGTAAACCTATGAGGAGCAACAGAGATCACACAAACCAGTAAAGAGCAACAAAAGACAGATCACACAAACCAGTAAACCAGTAAACCTATAAAGAAGATGCAAGGATTAAAATCACACAAACCAGTAGAGAGCAACAGAACACAAATCACACAAGTGATGCACCAGTAAACCAGTAAACCATTAAAGAGCACCCGAAAACAACACAGATATCTCAATTTGGAAAAGCAACTCATGTTTAGTTTCAATTCCACATAAATATGACTCTGAATCATGATGAAAAAGAAGAAAGGTATCTACCTTTGCCAATTTCTGTCTCCCTTTGGTGCTTTTTTAGAGTTATTATTTTTAATTATAGTTAAAATAAGCTCGTATTAAGAATACATAAAATAGTTTTTTCTTCACAGTCGACGAAGTTACGAGAGCTCTTAAGAAATTAAATGGGAAGGGCTAGGGCGGTGGGGCTAGACAACATACCGATTGAAGTGTGAAAGTGCCTGGGAGAAGAGGGACTGCGATGTCTAACAGAGTTATTCAACACTATCCTCAAGACCGGAAAGATGCCAGAGCAATGAAGAAACAGTGTCATAGTCCCCATCTATAAGAAAAAAGGAGATGTCCAAGGTTGCGCAAACTACAGGGAATAAAGCTCTTGAGTCACACGATGAAACTATGGGAAAGAGTTATTGACACGAGAATCAGACGAGAAACTCAGATAGCGATAAATCAATTTGGATTTATGCCAGGGCGCTCTACAACAGAAGCTATACACGTCATAAGGAAGATAATGGAGAAATATAGAGACAAGAAAAGGGAACTTCGTATGGTCTTCTCGACGTATAAAAAGCCTATGACAATGTTCCGCGACAACTCATTTGGGAAAGTCCACGACATAGAAGGGTACCAGAGAGGTATATCAACATAATCAAGGATATGTATGACGGGAAGAAACATGTGTGCGAACACAAGTCGGAGATACAGACTTCTTCCCGGTGGAAGTATGACTTCACCAAGGATTGGCATTGAGCTCATTCCTCTTCACAGTAGTGTTGGATGAGATGGCCAAGTCTATACAGGAGCCAATCCCATGGTGCATGCTGTTTGTGGATGATATCGTGCTAATATCAGAATCTAAAAGGGTGCTTAAAGAGAGGATAGAACAGTGGAGAGTGGCACTAGAGCACAAAGGCTTAAGGATAAGTCGCTCTAAGACGGAATACACATATTGTAACTTTAGTGGAGAGAATGAAGAGACACCCAGATCAGTATTCACGGTCTGGCGGTCCCACAGACGTCTAGGTTCAAATACCTTGGCTCGTACGTACAGGAAAATGGAGAGATACACAGTGATGTAGCACACTGTGTCCAAGCAGGATGGTGCAAGTGGAGTCCAACATCAGGGATTTTGTATGATAAGAGGTTCCTAGCAAAACTAAAAGAAAAACTATATAGATGGCAGTACGTCCAGCCTTGTTATACAGAACAGACTGTTGGACCATAAAGAAATCGCACAAGCGACAAATAGAGATCGCGGAAATGTGAATGTTGAGGTGGATGTGTGGACACAAGAGTGGATCGGATAAGAAACGACGTGTTTCGACAGAGGCTAGAGGTGGCTTATATTACGGATAAAATACGAGATGGAAGATTAAGATGGTCTGGGCACGTGAAGAGGAGACTGATGTCAGCGCCTGTTAGAACAGTAGAGAACATCACCTTAGAGGGTAGGAGGAGTAGATGAAGACCTAAGTTGGCTTGGGACGAGATAATTAGGCGAGATATGGTAGAGTTGCACCTCTCCGAGCACATGATCGAGGATAGGAGTGCGTGGAGGCGTAGAATTAAAACTAAAGACTTCTAGTGGGACCCGTGGGTAGGAAGAGTAAAGGAAGACCTGATGCGTGACCCCCCACGTGATGTGTAGGTAATCGACATTTGCCCTTTATAGGTGAAACATGTTGCTTATTTGATGTATACACTATCTTCGAGTTGTTATGCTTATGCTTATGGGTATGCATGTGCTTATGTGATGTATGTTATGGTTATGAATATACTTAAGAATATGCCTATGCTTATTCTAAATCTTTATGTGATATATACCTATTGTATTATACGCTATATAATCGGCTGACTATCGTTCTCGAGTCGGGGGTCTCTTTGGAAGCGGTCTCTCTATCTATCACGATAGAGAAAAGACTCGTCACCATCTACCCCTCCAGACCCTGTTTTTTAGTTGGATATACTGAGTATGTTTGTTTGTTTGTTGATTAATCAATATGCTAGAAGGGACTACGTATTTGTGGTTGTATTTATGACCGGTTTGCTACCTAAATATACCTTTTTTATAATTATTCTTTTACATATTTGTGATGGGTATTATTAAATTTAATTGAAATTTATTGTTATTGTTTCTAAAAACTTTTATGACAGTTTTCCAGCTGAATAAGTCTTAAATTTTTAGCTCATTTTTCCCACAATTTAATGACCCTTTTGTAATCAAAATATTATTATATTTTTAGTTTTACATGCTTGCGACTGGTATTTACAATTATATTTAGTTAAATTTTTAATAGTCCGCAATCATTTTGCAAATGAATTTAAACCTTCACAAAATTCGGTCGCTTTTTCGCTGTTTTAATCCCAAATTTCCGTTTTTAAGTAGTGTTATCATCATATTTCACTCTTTTAAATAAACACTAATATAAGTTTACCTAAACTATCGAATAAGATTCATGATATTAAACGGACAAATACATCGGCACGAACAAGCTTAGCGTGAATAGGAAATCCAACGTGTTGTGCATAATTCAAGTCGCATGTAGCATTTTGTTAAGTAATATCAATTAATAATATGGAATAAATCAAATAGTAGTTTATGTATTAGAAGTATGAAAAGAAAATTTGAAGGAATCTGAATAAAATAAACCAAGAAAGACCATTACGTACTCTTAGGGCACAAACAAACGTCAAAATCTAAAGATTTTGTCATCTTACCAAAACCGAAAGCTCAATCAAAGCTACCATTCATCCCATAACAAATACATACAGCCTCATCCTATACATCCTCATAATACACACATAAATATATATATATATATATATATATATATATATATATATATGTATGTATGTATGTATGTATATATATGTATATATATGTGTATGTATATATATGTATCTCTCTCTCTCTCTCTCTCTCTCTCTCTCTATATATATATATATATATATATATATATATATATATATATCTTGTTGGCCTGTCAGGCCCCCCAGGGGTATGTTTTATAAGTTTATATAATAAAACATACTATGAAAACATATATTAAAAACAAACATAAAGAAAACAGTCATGGTTATAATTTAGAGAATTTGGACCGAAATGACCTTTTTACATAGTCTAAAGTCAGGATACCAATATGTGATCAGTGAAGGTCAGACCTTTAAACGCCTCACGCCATTTTAGGCTTCAACCGGCTAACAGGTCCCCAGAGTTCGATCGTCACAATGGTATCTTAGATAGACTACGACCCGTCCACATATTTTCTCTATAATTTTTCACCATTCTTATTTTCAGACTTTTTTTTTTTTCATGATATTCTGGCTAGACCATGATATGGTACCTCAATACTTGTTAAATTAGCCTTCCATATAGGAGGCGATCATGTAAAATTTAAAAACGAAAATACCTTAAATTGTGCAGATGGAACTTTAAAGATAAGCTTCAAAGATTATAATATTCAAATATTATCAAGAGATTTTTACAAGAAGAGTAGTAGTAGTTTCAAGTCTCTCCCTAACTAAACACAAACCCTTCTTTTATAGGAGTAAAGAGACTCGAATTATGCTGTAAATATTCGCAATAATTCATTTCTGCATCTATTATAGGCCCTACCAGACATTAAAAACAGTAAAACTAAACAGTATCCTCAATTATATGATCATAATACGGACAACTGTCTTGAAGAAAATTATTTTCCTCTGTCGGCCACTCCGTTTTGGAGACTTGTGACTATGGTTTTATTATTGCCTTGGATTCCTTCATTTTCCGATTTTCGGATTTTGAGTTTCTTCCATTTCTTCTGTCACTTTTATGACATAAGGATGATATAAAATATCTTCTTCTTCCTCTTGATCATATGGATCTTGACCTTCCCCTGGTAGGAAAGTTTCAGTTTCATCATCTGAAATGGACATTGTTGACTGGGATTTTCCCTTAAAATGTTTGACAAAATCTTTTTTTACTTATGTCATGTAGAAGTCCATCATTTCCTTTTCACTGATTTTCTCAGTGCCTTTGATCATCTTGATTTTTTGAACAATATGTTCGAACAGGCATGGAGGCTCTTTGCTATTCTTTGAATGAATCTTTTCTTCATAAGTGCTTATCGCCTTTTGGATATAATCCACCGTCTGTTGGCTTTCAAGAACTCCGTCTTTAACCATTAGCATCTTCTTCCAGAACTTAGTATAATAAGTTCTTTTTAAGCAATATATGTTGTCACTGGTATAACCGGTTTCTGGGATCCACTTCCAGATCCATGGAATGCTGAATTCCATAAAGTAGTACAATGAAGGCATTGTCTCAATAAAACAATTACTAGTTTGTGCAACTATCAGATGCGGAGATACTTCAATCCATTGAGTGTATAAATTTTTATATAATTCTGGTAAAATATTTATTGATAGACCATATGATTTCCACCATTGAAAAAACCAAATCGGAATATCCGATTTAAATATGTTTGAGCATATTTTGATAAACCATGAATGCCTATGATCCTGGTTTTCATATAAAAATATTTTATAAAAAGCATTTTTGTAATCCCAATAATTGTATTTAATTGGAACTTTAGTTTCAGGGTGTATTAACTCCCTTTTTTTAAGAGGAGATACTCCCTAAGCTTCAACAAATATTATCTGTTTGATAACAATTTTATTAAAATAGATTTCTTTGTTTTTGGAACCTTGATAATTTACTATCTCACAACATTCTTTTTCAAAATATTTTCATAATAAGCTCTTGGCTTATATGTTTCTACAGGATAAAATCCTGTGTCCATGTATCTGTTTATTAACAGCCATGGTTGATCTTTCCATCTCAGATCTCTATTTTCTAGCAGAAGTATGACTTCTGTATTGGGCATTTTCACCCAGTTTTCATCATCAGAATCGTCTAAGACTGTTTTTGCATATAATGCAGTTGTTTCTTGAGAATTTTCTCTCACGGCTTTTTCAGCCAAAAATTCCTTATAAAGGATTTCTTCTTTGGTAGCCTTATAGGCTTGAAACTCTTTATGTACATTTTTATTTGATCCTGAAGTGGATCCTTGAGTTGATGCAATGTTTTCAGCCACCAACTTCATATTTCCTCTTTGGGAAATGATGTGAGAATTTCCTCTTCCCCTATGAGAGGAAGATCTTCCACCACCACGATCTCTTGGGATCATCCTGCAAATCTTAAATCATATGGATTATCCACAAGAAATTATAATTTCTTTTTCTTTTATTTCATTTTGTCTTCTCTTTAGACCAATGATTCTTAATTCAATTTATCCTATAACATAATTTTTTGTTAATGGGTTGATAGTCCCATCACTTTCAATGTTATAGCATCTTTGAAGAGCTATTTGAAGTGCTATTAAGCAGTAAGCTTTGTCTTGTTGAAGATCTTGGAATATCATCTTCAGTGGTCCTAATGATTTTTTATTGTAGGCCATTTAGATATTCTCTGGTAAGAAAATCAGGAACACTATTTTCAGTCCCTTTTTTATAAATAATTTCAAAATCAAATGGAGCTAAATGAGATTGCCATCAAGCAAACATTTGTTTAGAAACATCATGTTTAAAATCTTTATTAAACATATATTTGGCTTCTTGGCGGTCTGTTTTTATTAAAAACTTTTGATTGTATAAATTATCTTGGAATTTTAAAACACATTTGACTATTGCAAGAATTTCTTTTGCAATAGTAGCATAGTTCTTTTGGCTTTTATTCCATTTTTCTGAATGGAACCTAATCAGATGATCCTGCTTATCAGTAGGAGATATTTGTTTTAGAATTCCCCCATATCCAATGTCAGAAGCATCTGTTTCTATAGTTTTTCCCCAATATGGGTTAGCTATCATTAAACAAGGAAGGTTTTTTACCTTTTGTTTAATGGTCTGAACTGCTTTTGTATGTTCTATAGACCAAGGTTTTAGATCCTTTTTCAGTCTATCATACAAAACAGTTGTATCTTTTGCAAGATCTTTATAATAAGGAAGAATATAATTAAGACTCCCTAAAAATCTTTGTAACTGAGTTTTATCAGTTATTATGTCTGGGAATTTTGTCTCAAATTCAATACTTCTACTGATTAGAATTATATTTCCAGTTTTAATATTGTGACCCAAAAATCTTATTTTGGTTTGAAAAAGCATTATTTTTGGTCTAGATATTACTAAACCACTTTTTATAATGATATTTTTAAACAACTCTAAGTGTTTAAAATGAGTTTTAATATCTTTTAAAAATACAAGTATATCATCTACATGTACTATTATAAAATCACTATAAGAAATGAAAATATCATTCATGATATTTTGAAATTCAGATGGGGCATTTTTTAGCCCAAACGGCATTACATTCCATTCGTAATGGCCGAAAGGAACTGTAAAGGCAGTTTTATATTTGTCTTTTTCTTCAATCTGAATTTGCCAATATCCAGATTTTAAATCAAACTTTGAAAATATTAATACATCATGCAATTTTCATAACAAGTCTTTTTTATTAGGTATAGGATATCTTATTCATTTTAAGACTTTATTTAGTGGTTTATAGTTGATTCCCAGCCTTGGAACACCACTTTCTTGTTCTGAATGTTTATTTACATAGAAGGCTGTACAAGACCAAGGATGTAACACCCGTATTTTCTTTAAAAGAAATAAAAGAATAAAAGAGAAAGAAAAAGAAGAAAATGAAAGTCAACTTAAAGTGGAAGGGTTAAAAGTGTCAAAAGGACAAAGAGAATAAAAGTTGGTGAATAAAGGTGGTATGGCCGCCCATTTTGGCCTGCCAAAACGCTTTCATTCGGATTCTAGAGAGAGAAAGAGCAGAAGCTCTCGGATATTGGAAGAACAAGAAGAAGAAGTCGGATTTAAGGTAAAGTTTAGTGTTTTTAAGTTGTTCTTGGCTAAACTAGCCTCGGTTATATGTTCTTATGTGCATATGTGCTCGGGTGTGTGTGTTTAGTGGGTTTTTAGGTGTGCGAACTCATTGCAAGCGGGTTGGAAAGGAAGAAACGCCCAAGTTGCATCAGGTGAGTTTCTAGACCCCGGTTTTTACTTGTTTTAAACTATCTTTAGGGCTGAAAATGTATGAAAATGGTTTTTATAATGTTCATGTATGGTTACCCGTATGTATTGTGCATGTTATATGTTGATTTTGAAATGCTTATAGGTTATTCATGTTTAAAATAGGCATATTAAGCTTAGAATAGATGGGTTTGATGTTTGGGATGAAAACATACTGGAAATACGTTTGAACAGAAGGTCCATAGGCCTAGATAAGGCTCATGAGCCTCAACAGTGCTCATGCGCCTGAAAATGACTTAGAAAAGTTTTAGGTAAGGTCATGTGCCCAAACAGGGCTCTTACGCCTGAAAAATAGGCTTAAAAGCCTAAGTGTGAGATGATGTGCCCAAACAGTAACCTCATGTGCCTAAAACTTGCCTTAGAAATATTCCAAGTAGGTTCTCACGCCCACACAGGGCTCATGTGCCCAAACAGTAACCTCATATGCCCCAACAGTGCTCATGCGCCTGAATAGCTCAGGCGCCTAAAGTGAAAATGTTTCTAAGTGTAGGCTGGTGAGCCTACATAGTGATGAAAAGCCTGAACAGGGCTCATGCGCCCAAATAGTTCTCATGCGCCCAAACACTTAGAAATTTTACAGAATTTTCTGGGAGTCAGTGCTTTAGAGTTTTGACCGAGGTTGACTAAGGGCTTATTAATGATGATGTTCCATGCATGATATGATTACTTATGATTGTTCCTTATTATAGTTATTGCTACTACTATTATTACTTATAGCATGTGACTTTACGTGGTATGTTATTATCGTAACGTAAAGTATATCGTAATAATAAAGTGAAACAACAATAAAGAAAAGAAGAGGAACATTAATAAAATGATAACAAGTCTTGCAAGTTTATAGGAGGGACACGACCGTGTTGTCGTTAGCTCAACTGTGTTGCGGGTTAGCTACCATTTATGCACACAGGGTCAATCAATTGAGATTGGCAGGACCTTTGTAGCGTGCCCTGGGTGATTGGGTCGGCCTTGTACATAGTACACACAGCCCTTTCGAGGGATACAGTTGACCCTTTCGGGGGATATAGTTGACCCTTTCGAGGGATACAATTGACCCTTTCGAGGGATATAGATGGCCCATCACCCGTTTTCCATCGCGCATATAGTTGGGGCATTGCGCATTGGTCCATACAGACGGTGAAACATAAAGTTAAAAGTTAATGCGTGCTCGCATATACAGTACAGAGTTGTATTTTACAGAAAAAGTATTTTCATATACAACCTATAGAAAGTATTTTATTACGTATAAAACTAGAGCTCACTCAGCAACGCTGACTTTTATACATTTTCAGTTGGCAGGTAATTATTGCTGAGGATGGCACGAGGGTGAAGCTACTCGGCAGGAAAAGACTGACATCCATTCTTAATAAAAGTCATTGTTGCTTTGTAATGCAGTTAAATTATTCTTTTGTAAACTGATTAAACCAAGGTGTATTGCTTAGCAACAGTGTTTATAATGAAATGAATGGCTTTTATTAAATTAATTCCGCTGCTTGAATTTTATAATATGTAATGTCTTATGCTGTGAATGACCAACAGTGAGGTGCCGGGGATCGGGGCCTTACAAGTTGGTATCAGAGCCAAAGTTTAAGTGAAACGGGTAAATATTTTCAAAAGAAACCTAAACTTAAACTGAAAATGGGACAGATAGGAGGGATGTTAGCCCAAGTAGCTACGTGCCATCAGGTATTTCTTTTCTTAAAGTTAACCAGAATTATGTGCGTGTGCTATTTGACTTATGTGATCTTAGTAGATTTATATATTGATGTAGCCAGGATAGGAAATGCTTGGGGTGTGAAAAGTAAAGTAAGTGGCTAATCACAACTGGCCACTGTAATTAGGGACTTACTATACTTGACATAAACTGAGCTATTACCTTGAATGACTGTGTTAGTGTTTGGATCTTATAGCACTTAGGAAATTACTGGGAAGAAATCTTCCAAGGCTTCTAGAGGAAGGGGTCGACCGCATGTGACTAGGAGCAGTGCTAAGGCTCCTAAGATGACCCATGAGAACCCTGAGGTTCATGACCGGACTGAAGGAAACGAGAATGCCAGCCTGAACGCCTCAGCTCGGGGGGCGATTGCAGATAAGGTGCACCAGGTCATGCAGGCAGTCTTACCGTCGGTAGTGACTGAAGTTATTCGAGCTGTGAGGAAGTAGGTGAGAAAGGAGAAGGAGGACAGGAAAGGGTCGACTGGGAAGGAAAGCAAGGGAGAGGAGAAACGGCAGGAGCCTAAGATAGTAGTTTCCGACGAGGAAGAGGAGGATGCAGTAGGGGTGACGGCTAAGGGATGCAACTATGGGGCATTTTAGAGGTGCAGGCCCCCGACCTTCGATGGCAACGGGAATGCCGCTGCCGCTCACCGTTGGGTGAGGGAGATGGAAGCGGTACTCGAGATCAGCGAGTGCCGGGAGGATCAGAAGGTGAAGTTTGCCACCCTCTCCTTTACTGACTCAGCACTATGTTGGTGGGACAACATCGTCCAAGCTGAGGGTACCAGGACCATCGGGAAAATGTGATGGAAAGAGTTGAAGAAGCTGGTAATCGAGGAGTTTTGTCCTCATCGGGAACTGGACAAGATCGAGAGGGAGTTTCTGCAACTCGAGGCGGGAACCATGACCCACCAGCAGTACACCACCAAATTCAATGAGATGGCGAGACTGGTGCCGGATCAAGTGACGCCGGTGTCTCGAAAGATTAATCGGTACATTCAGGGACTGCCAGCTGACATTCGCAGACACTTGATCGCTGCTCGACCAAGCACCTTTAGGTCGGCAGTGGATTTGGCTGGGAGGCTCTATGATGAGAGGGAAGTGACGGTGGTGGAGGTGAAAAAAGCCGGTGGTGGTGACCGGAATTGGAATGGGAAGAGGTTTAGGCGGGGTGGTTTCACCCCGAACAACAAGAAGATGAGAATGGATGATCGTAGGGTGGGGTCGTCAAGCTCGGGACCCAAGAGGTGCGGTAAATGCGGAAGGGAGCATACCGGTGAGTGCAGAATAGGGATGAACGTATGCTACAGGTGTGGCCAGCCTGGCCATATCGCTAGAGACTATAAGAAGCCGAGGGCGGAGAGCTCGGGAGCGGGAAATAAGAAACCGGAAGAAGGAGGGTGGAAGGCAGGTGCTAGAGCTTACACTATGACCCGGGAGGAAGCCAGAGCTGATCCCGATGTTGTGTCAGGTATGTTCCTAGTAAACCAAACTTATGCCTCTGTATTGTTTGATTCTGGTGCTAGTCGGAGTTTTATTTCCAATACATTCTTTGCTAAGTTGCCCGTTAGTAGTAGAAAGATAAGTGCACCATTCGATGTAGAAACTGCTACTGGTAAGTCCACTAGAATTATTGATGTGGTAGAAGACTGTGCCATAGAATTAGAAGGTCATAGGTTTGCTGCTAGGTTACATGTGATGCCCCTAGGTGGATTTGATGTGGTACTAGGGATGGATTGGTTAGCAACCTATGAAGCGAACATCGTATGTCGTAAGAAGATGATTAAACTGACGGCGCCTAACGGAAGTCCGGTGACAATATACGGCGATCGGGTTACGACGATTCCGAAAGTGATTTCGATGGCGGTAGCAGGAAAATGCCTAAGGCGTGGATGTAGCGCTTATTTAGCCTACGTGAAAGATATGGACACGTCGCCCCAATTGTTCGATGTACCGGTGGTGTGTGACTTTCCCGATGTATTTCCAGAGGACCTATCAGGTGTGCCACCGGATCGTGAAATCGAATTTCAAATTGACTTGATACCTGGTGCCCAACCTGTCGCTAAGGCACCGTATCGATTAGCTCCGACTGATATGAAGGAGTTAATGGAGCAACTGCAAGAATTGCTCGATAAGGGTTTCATCAGACCGAGTATCTCTCCTTGGGGTGCTCCGGTCTTATTCGTGAAAAAGAAGGACAGTAGCATGAGAATGTGTATCGACTACCGTGAGTTGAACAAGTTGACGATAAAGAATCGGTATCCGTTACCGAGGATTGACGACTTGTTCGACCAGCTCTAGGGTGCCAGTTGGTTCTCGAGGATAGATCTTCGATCTGGCTACCATCAATTGAAAGTGAAGGAGCATGACATTCCTATAATAGCTTTTCGTACGCGTTATGGACACTATGAGTTTCTTGTTATGTCCTTTGGTTTAACCAACGCGCCAGCTACTTTTATGGATTTGATGAATCGAGTGTGTCGGCCGATGCTAGATAAATCAGTGTTTGTGTTTATCGATGATATCTTGATTTATTCAAGGAGAGAAGAAGAGCATGTCGGTCACATTCGGGAAGTGTTAGAGACTTTGAGAAAGGAGAAACTGTATGCTAAATTCTCCAAATGTGCTTTTTGGCTACGCGAGGTGCAATTTATGGGTCACGTGGTAAATGCAGAGGGAATCATGGTGGATCCAGCAAAGGTTGAGGCTGTGATGCAATGGAAGTCACCAAAGACGCCATCCGAGATTCGAGCCTCACCTTTGACTAAGTTGACCCGCAAGGACGTGATGTTCGTGTGGAGTCGAGAGCAGGAGAGTGCCTTTGAGGAGTTAAAGACAAGACTAACACAAGCTCCTGTCTTGACATTACCCGAGAGGAGTGAAGACTTAGTGGTATATTTGGATGCATCCTACTCTGGGCTAGGTTGCGTATCGATGCAACGTGGAAGGGTAATAGCCTACGCATCCCGACAACTGAAAACCCACGTAGCTAACTATCCCACGCACGATCTAGAATTAGCCGTGGTGGTTTTCGCATTGAAGATTTGGCGGCACTATCTATACGGGACTAAGTGCACCATCTTCACAGACCACAAAAGCTTGAAGTACTTCTTCGAGCAAAAGGACCTAAACATAAGGCAGAGGCGATGGTTGGAGCTCATAAAGGATTATGATTGCGAAATCCATTACCATCCAGGCAAGGCCAACGTGGTGGCAGATGCCCTTAGCCGGAAGGAGAGACCCGAGCCGATTCGGGTGAAGGCTTATCAGTTAATCATGACCTCTGACGTGATGACACAGGTTAAGGAGTTTCAAGACGAGGCTATGAAAGAAGATCGTCTTAACTCCGAAAGGATGAGAGGTCTAGTTACGGAATTGGGTGAGAACACTCTTGGTGTTTAGACCCGATTCGGGAGAATGTGGATTCCTCGATACGGGGATCTACGTGGAAAGATTATGGACGAGGCCCATAAGACTCTATACTCCATTCATCCCGGTGCTTCCAAGATGTATCATGATATGAAGAAAGATTACTGGTGGTCGGGCATGAAACGCGACGTGGCGGAGTACGTGAGTAAGTGCCTTACTTGCCTACAAGTGAAGGCGGAACATCAGAAACCATACAGGAAGATCCAACCGTTGGACATACCCGAATGGAAGTGGGAGCACATCACCATGGACTTCATTACTAAGCTGCCTCGCACGTCGAGGGGATGTGATACTATCTGGGTGATTGTCGACCGACTAACAAAGAGTGCCCACTTCCTACCGATCCGTGAGACGTATTCATCCGAAAGATTGGCGGATCTGTTCATCAAGGAAATCGTAGCTCGTCATGGCGTTCCAGTGTCTATTGTATCCGATCGTGACACCCGGTTTACGTCGAAGTTTTGGAGAAGATTCCATGATGCAATGGGGACGAGGCTACACATTAGTACAGCCCATCATCCTCAGACGGACGGTCAGTCTGAGAGGACGATACAGACGCTCGAGGATATGCTTCGAGCATGCGTGATCGATTTCGGAGGAAGTTGGGATGACAACCTGCCGTTAGCAGAATTCTTGTACAACAACAGTTATCATGCCAGTATTGGCATGCCATCTTACGAGATGCTATACGGTAGAAGATGCAGGACGCCCGTATGTTGGGGAGACATTGGGCAGAAAGAGCTGGGAGGTGTCGAGGTGATCGAAGCTACGACTGAGAAGTTGGAAAAGATCAAAGCCTTCGTGAAGGCGGCGAAAGGTAGACAAAAGTCGTATGCTGACAAGAGGCGAAGACCAATAGAGTTTAAGGTTGGCGACCGAGTCATGTTAAAGGTCTCACCTTGGAAAGGAATTATCCGATTCAGGAAGCGGGGCAAGTTGAGCCCAAGATACATAGGCCCTTTCCGAATCATTGCTCGAGTAGGAGAGGTGGCTTATAGACTGGAGTTACCAGATGAGTTAAGTGAAATTCACCCGACATTCCATGTATCTCATCTACGGAAGTGTTTAGCAGACGAGGATATGATTGTACCACTGGAGGACATCGAAGTAGATGAACGACTAAATTACGTGGAGCAACCGGTGGCGATCATTGATCGTAAGGAGAAGATGTTAAGGAATAAAGTGGTTCCTCTTGTGCGTGTACAGTGGAAGCACAGGAAGGGATCCGAGTCTACGTGGGAGACTGAAGAGGAAATGAGACAGCATTACCCACATCTATTTGAGGAATAACAGGTTTCGGAGACAAAACCTATATAAGGGGGGTGGACTTGTAACACCCGTATTTTCTTTAAAAGAAATAAAAGAATAAAAGAGAAAGAAAAAGAAGGAAATGAAAGTCAACTTAAAGTGGACGGGTTAAAAGTGCCAAAAGGACAAATAGAATAAAAGTTGGTGAATAAAGGTGGTATGGCCGCCCATTTTAGCCTGCCAAAACGCTTTCATTCGGATTCTAGAGAGAGAAAGAGCAGAAGCTCTTGGATATTGGAAGAACAAGAAGAAGAAGTCGGATTTAAGCTAAAGTTTAGTGTTTTTAAGTTGTTCTTGGCTAAACTAGCCTCGGTTATATGTTCTTATGTGCATATGTGCTCGGGTGTGTGTGTTTAGTGGGTTTTTAGGTGTGCGAACTCATTGCAAGCGGGTTGGAAAGGAAGAAACGCCCAAGTTGCATCAGGTGAGTTTCTAGACCCCGGTTTTTACTTGTTTTAAACTATCTTTAGGGCTGAAAATGTATGAAAATGGTTTTTATAATGTTCATGTATGGTTACCCGTATGTATTGTGCATGTTATATGTTGATTTTGAAATGCTTATAGGTTATTCATGTTTAAAATAGGCATATTAAGCTTAGAATAGATGGGTTTGATGTTTGGGATGAAAACATACTGGAAATACGTTTGAACAGAAGGTCCATAGGCCTAGATAAGGCTCATGAGCCTCAACAGTGCTCATGCGCCTGAAAATGACTTAGAAAAGTTTTAGGTAAGGTCATGTGCCCAAACAGGGCTCTTACGCCTGAAAAATAGGCTTAAAAGCCTAAGTGTGAGATGATGTGCCCAAACAGTAACCTCATGTGCCTAAAACTTGCCTTAGAAATATTCCAAGTAGGTTCTCACGCCCACACAGGGCTCATGTGCCCAAACAGTAACCTCATATGCCCCAACAGTGCTCATGCGCCTGAATAGCTCAGGCGCCTAAAGTGAAAATGTTTCTAAGTGTAGGCTGGTGAGCCTATATAGTGATGAAAAGCCTGAACAGGGCTCATGTGCCCAAATAGTTCTCATGCGCCCAAACACTTAGAAATTTTTACAGAATTTTCTGGGAGTCAGTGCTTTAGAGTTTTGACCGAGGTTGACTAAGGGCTTATTAATGATGATGTTCCATGCATGATATGATTACTTATGATTGTTTCTTATTATAGTTATTGCTACTACTATTATTACTTATAGCATGTGACTTTACGTGGTATGTTATTATCGTAACGTAAAGTATATCGTAATAATAAAGTGAAACAACAATAAAGAAAAGAAGAGGAACATTAATAAAATGATAACAAGTCTTGCAAGCTCATAGGAGGGACACGACCGTGTTGTCGTTATCTCAACTGTGTTGCGGGTTAGCTACCCTTTATGCACACCGGGTCAATCAATTGAGATTGGCAGGACCTTTGTAGCGTGCTCTGGGTGATTGGGTCGGCCTTGTACATAGTACACACAGCCCTTTCGAGGGATACAGTTGACCTTTCGGGGGATACAGTTGACCCTTTCGAGGGATATAGATGGCCCATCACCCGTTTTCCATCGCGCATATAGTTGGGGCATTGCGCATTGGTCCATACAGACAGTGAAACATAAAGTTAAAAGTTTACAGACAAGGCATACAGTACAGAGAACGGACAATATTTGTTCATACAGTTAATGCGTGCTCGCATATACAGTACAGAGTTGTATTTTACAGAAAAAGTATTTTCATATACAACCTATAGAAAGTATTTTATTACGTATAAAACTAGAGCTCACTCAGCAACGCTGACTTTTATACGTTTTCAGTTGGCAGGTAATTATTGCTGAGGATGGCACGAGGGTGAAGCTACTCGGCAGGAAAAGACTGACATCCATTCTTAATAAAATTCACTGTTGCTTTGTAATGCAGTTAAATTATTCTTTTGTAAACTAATTAAACCAAGGTGTATTGCTTAGCAACAGTGTTTATAATGAAATGAATGGCTTTTGTTAAATTAATTCCGCTGCTTGAATTTTATAATATGTAATGTCTTATGCTGTGAATGACCAACAGTGAGGTACCCGGGATCGGGGCCTTACAAAGGAGATTTTGAATCTCTTATTAGATTTTTATCTAATAAAGATTTAATCTCTTTTTTACATAATTCCATATATTGTGTATTCATTTGGCATGGTCTTGCCTTGATTGGAATTTGATTTTCTTTGAAATCATTTTCATAAGGAAGAGAAACAATATATTTCTTCCTTTCCCAAAATGCATTTGGATGGTCATTACATATTTTTAAACTAAATTGGTTTTCAACTAGTTTTATTTTTCCCTGTAATTTAGGGTTTTGTATTTTCTCCTGGATGCTTAAAGAAAATATTTCTTTTTGTAAAAATTCAATTTGATTAATCTTTGCTTGTAAAAGATTTTCTTTTACTTGATTGATTTCTTTTGAGATTGGATTTACAATAAAAGAAAAATATATCTCTTTTCCTTGGAATGATCCAACGATTCCTTTAGTATCTATATACTTTAAAGGAAATATTTTATTTAGAAATGGAGTTCCAAGTATAACTTGGCTTGTAAGGTTTTTTACTAGTAGGAAACTAGTAAGAATACAAACCTTATCTTGACATATATATGCCTTGGGTATTTTATACTTTATTTGGAGCTTCTCTTCACTAGCTGAGCTAAGGGAATGAGAAGTTTTATGAAAATACTCAGTAGAAATTAATCCTTCTTGAATACAATTTAGATCAGCACCACTATCAACTAGTGCTGTGACTTCTATGAAAAATCTATCACTTATCAGAAGTTTTATTCTAATATGCCATTTTTGGGTAGTGATAATTTCTAATAAACTGTCTAAAAATCTTACACTTTCTTGTTCCTGTTGAACAATTTATCTAAAGGATATAGGATTTTTTAAGGTTTCAAGATTTATAACTCTTTTTTCTAGATTTTTATTATCTTGTTGAAGTATTTTCACTTCAAATTTTAAGTAATCAATTTCTTTTTCAAATCCTGTATATCTATAGGTTTTTGGATTTGATTTTTTTCATTTAGCTACCTTTTTAGCTCTGCTAATGAAAAAGGTTTTAAATCCTTTTGCAGAAAACTAGAAGAGGTTTCCCCTTCTGTGTTTTTAAAAACGTTTGGATTATTTTTTCTTTTAAAGAATTATCTTCAATTAGTTTTAAAATGTCTAAAATCTCATTTGTTAGAACATTCAATTCCAATCCTTGTAATTATGAGACAAGTTGATATAAATCTTTTTCTTCAATCTCTGAAGAGTTTTTATAACAATCTTGTTTACAATCACTGGAACAAGGAATATCTTCCTCTTCCTCTGTAGTATAAAAACTTTCATTATCTATAATGTTTAAATTTTCATTTTCTGAAAAAGATTGTTCAGACTCTGTTTCAAAGTCTGTGTTTAAAAGAATTTCTGAAATCTTTTCTTCTAATTCTTTATCTTCTAGCTTATTAAGCTTTTTCTTTACCCAGCAAGTTCTTGCTTTGTGACCTATTTTGTCACATCTCCTACATTTAATAAGAGGTTTATATAAAGATTTTTCTTCATACTTTCTTTTTCTATCAAGTTTTCTATCTTCTCTTTTCTTTTTCCTCTTAAAATATTTTCGAGGGGAAGACTCTTTCTGGACTTCCTAGGTGTAGAGGTAGACTCCATGCCAACTGGCTACAGAAACCTAATTGTTTCTTCTCATTAAGAGAATGTTTCTTAATCTGTTGGTTTAATTTTATCTCATTACATAAATTTAATCATTCTTATACACAGGTTCCTATAAGTTTACCATATGTGTACTTATCATAATCAATACTAATTTCTCCTTTCTTAAGGATTTCCTTACTCTTTCTGTAAATAAAGAGGGAAGACTATCTATAAACTTAGACTTCCAATGAGAGCTATTGACTCTGGGAGTTCCATAACTCTACATAGAAACGTATCCTTATACCACCTAAATGAGGTGAGAGTTGGACACCTAAGGTTTTGGAGAAGAGTTCTAATATTTTTAGAATATTCCGACCACCTTCCTGTGAAATATTCTATAATATTGATGATTAAAGAATAGACAGCATTACTAACCGTATTCCCGTCTTCTTCTTTGATACTATTAAGGATTTTTCTTTATCATCCTGAGATAGATAATTATCCCACTAGCCTTTTAGCTGACCTGTAAATCCTGCTATTACTATATTGGCTATGGTTTTGTAGAATTGCTATTATTTTGGCAGATTGTACTATACATAAGCATTCTATGTATAGTATTATATATTTGGCCTTCTGTATCGCCATCTATGTTCCACTCAAAATCATTTTCCCACTGTAGGAATTGTTGATAGTATATTCTTGTTCTTCTAAAAGAACATCCTGAGGTGTAGGCCTCGGGTAGTAATACTTTCTCTGAGTTGGCTTATCTGCAAACTTTGATATTTTTATGATTTCATCTTGAATCTTTTGTTTGTAATTTTCTTTATTAATATTAGTCAGTGCATTAATGTGTAATTTTAAAGGCAATAACTGACTCATTTAAAGTTTTTATTAAACTTCATCAGATTTGGTTTTAAAATCTGTAATTTTAGGAGGTAGTTGTATGCTAGGAGTAGCAACAACTTCCTTTCCTCTTTCTATATTGATTTTCTGTCTTTCTTGGACACTAGATAATATTTTATCTATTTTCTTTGATAAATCCTAAAGCTGTTCCCCAAGAATTATCAAATATAAATTATTATAGTTTTGTTGTTTTATTAAAACATTTATATGTGAAATTGTTACTGGTAAAGTATCATCTTCCAGTAATCTTTGAAAAGCTTGAAAATATTCTCCTTCTTTTCCTATTTTAAAAATAGTATTTGTAGGGGGAAAATATTTAAAATAGTTTTTCCATTTATTTCAAAATTTCTTTCAAGTACAGAAACTATGGTTTCCGTATATTTTTCAATAAACCAAGGAACAAAAGGTATAATTTTATTTTTCTTGGTTAAATCTTTATAATATTCTTTTTAAAGAACATTTGAGTTTGTTTTTTAAAATTTTTAAAAAACCATTTTCTAAACAATTCCCATTTGGGCTGTTCAAATTCTTTTGAATTATTCTTTCTCACCAATGATCCTGGTGAAAAATCGATGTCTTCTTTAAAGTTTGTACTATCCATAAATTATACAAAACTTATTTCAGACCTGGTTAATTCCGGGTCTATTTGCACACCTCTGACTATATTATCAGAATCCATTCTTAATCCCTCTATTTTCTTTCAGGATATTCTTCTCTTAGATGAGAAGTAGATGCCCTAGAAGGACTCTTCACAGTATACTCTATTGGAGATATGTGATGGTAGTGTGATGATACTGACCTCGAGATTGAAGGCTCATTCTTTATTCTAAAGTTTTCAAATTGTATTTGAGCTGTTTCTTCTTTTGATTGAGTAATATTTAATGGATTATGATCCATATATTGTTGTGAGTGGGTAGCTTGATCTAATACCCAATTTTCTGGAAAGTTGATTTCTTCCCATTTTATTCTTCTTCTTGTAGTAATATTTGATTTTCTGAAATTAGTTTCTATCACGATGGTTTCATTCAATGGTGTGTGTATATATATATATATATATATATATATATATATATATATATATATATATATATATATATACATGCACGTGAAATCCTGACTATCCTCATAAAATTATTCCATCATTTCTCGCTGACCTTTAATTTCTAAATGTTAATCTTTTAAGTTTTGAACTCGATATTAGACATAAACCCAATTAAGTTTTAAGCCTAATTATATTTGACATATAACCAATTAAACTATAAACTCAGTTTTGATCACCATGGCACCACTTCTAGCCGTTGTTTTTCCGATCAACACTTTAAAGTGTTGCGTTGAGACAAGATTGTTGAGTATTTGAGAGTTTTGATATTTTATATAGTTACTTTTCTAGTTTAGATGATTATTTGATTAAGGATTAATGAATATAGAATATCATTTGAAAAATTACAAATTTTAAATCTTCAATCATAACATATGATAGATGAAACTTATAATGTACATTTTGAACTTTGATTATAACCTGACCCAATCTAATCCTGACCGAAAACATTTATTATACAACGATACTCAAACAATCAAAAATTTCCGCCTCCCATAAAAACTATTGCATACGTTGATGATATACAATGATATAAACTCATGTATTATACGAGAATAATAAAAAATATAAATTAAAATGTTAGAATTAATATTTTAAACTCGTCTTCTACGCAAGATTCAGGTTTCTTGCTAGAGTCTCCTCTCCTTCGCCAGATTATCCTTTTCTATATATGCCTTATAGAGCAATTGACCCCATTAAACTTTTATTTTTATATAACATATTTGCAGCTGAAACTTGAATGGCCCCGTTGGTCTTTAACTAGCAAGGCCGGTCCTTGGGGGTGGGCAAGGCAGGCGATCGCTCAGGACCCGGTTGCTCTGGTGACCTGGACTTTTTTAACAAAAAATGTTATATGTTATATGTATAAAATATTAGGAATACTTCCGATTCGCTTAAGTGAGTAAATTATATCATTCAGCTACAATACTGTCGTTTGTTTATTGTTATAACAATTATCGTATTATAAATTTTTTACATAGAAGTTATTTGGTTTATACTTTTTTATATTTCGTATTATAGGAGCTTATTTTTGTTCCCCCCATGCCCAGGGTCTTCCAGGAATTTTTTTAGACGACCCTATTTAATAATTAAATAATAGTAATAATTTTTTTATTTAGTTATTTTATGTATTGAGTTCAAATCTAACTGATTAATTTTGTCGCGTCAATTTAATCCTTTAAGTTTCTAAAGTTTTAGGATTACCCCAATTCAATTTTAACTTAAAATTAAAAAAAATAATAATTTCTAATGTTCGTATTAAATGTATGTGTCGGTACGAGACTGACCATATATAAAACATTTTTTATGTATGTTTTAATAGTATGTCCTGGAATGAGTCGAGTCAAATACAAAACGTTATGTTCATGTTTTAATATACGTTTTGATATGATCCACATTTTGACGTCCGCCTACGTTTTAATGTAAGTTTATTCAAAAATGAGTCGAGTCAAATATAAAACGTTTTCTAATCTACGTTTCAAAGTAAATTTAGTTCAAAAACAAGTCGTGATGATTTTAATCTCTGTGTTTATTATGTAAGTTTTGACTTACATAAATTTATTTCAGAAACGAGTCTTGACGATAGTAATCTATCCTATTTTTATATACATTTTAACTTGGTCTAAGTTTTTACATATAGTATTGTTTGAAAAAAAAGGGTCAAGTATAATACGTTCTTGTTCGATGGTAAACTTTGTAACGCCCGGAAAATTCGATTTGGAGTGTCATACGACTGGAGCGTCCAATCGCATCGGAGTCATGCGATTGAAGCTCAACCGCACGACTGGAGCTCAATCGTACGACTGGAAAGTTCAATCGCATAGAGCTTGGACGACTGAAGGTCCAATCGCATGAAGCTCGGGCGACTGGACGAGGGGTATTTAAGGGAGAGGGCAGCCCTTACCCTTTCCCATACTTGCAAAATCAGAGAGAAAGGAGAGAAAGAGGAAAAGAGAAGAAGAAAGTTGGTTCAAGCGAGTTCGTGAGCCAAGATCGACGTATAGCGGGTCAAATCGAAGCTCTAACCGAGGAGGCTGCTAAGGTGAGTTCTAAGACCCCTCTTTTACACGTTTTTGAATGATTTTGGGGCTGGAACACATCTGAAACCCTATTTTTCGAGTTTTGGGTGTTTAACCCGTGTATGTACGTATGTGTATGTGCATGGTACGTTTAGGGCTTGATCCCGAACTAGGATAGGCTTGTATGAGGTCGAGGTATGTTTCCCTATGGATTAGAGGGGCTAATTTGAGCTCAAACGAGGTCTGGAAGGGTTTGAGGGCCGAAAACCCTCGGCTGCAGTCGGGATGAACTCCATTCTGCATCAGCTAGGTTCAGTCGCCCGAATGAGGGGAGACTGGAGCTCAGTCGCCCGAATGAGGGGAGACTGGAGCTCAGTCGCCCGAATGAGGGGAGACTGGAGCTCAGTCGCCCGAATAAGGGGAGACTGGAGCTCAGTCACCCGAATGAGGGGAGACTGGAGCTCAGTCGCCCGAATGGGGGGAGACTGGAGCTCAGTCGCCCGAATGGGGGGAGACTGGAGCTCAGTCGCCCGAATGGGGGGAGACTGGAGCTCAGTCGCCCGAATGGGGGGAGACTGGAGCTCAGTCACCTGAATGGGGGGAGACTGAAGGCCAGTCACCTGAATGGGGGGAGACTGAAGGCCAGTCACCTGAATGGGGGGAGACTGAAGGCCAGTCACCCGAATGGAGGGAGACTGAAGGTCCAGTCACCCGAATGAAGGTCCAGTCACCCGAATGAAGGTCTAGTCACCCGAATGAAGGTCTAGTCACCCGAATGAAGGTGTAGTCACCCGAATGAAGGGCCTGTCGCATGGAGGCCAGGCGACTGAAGGGTGTCCATACGCCCGAATATCCGTGGTATTGTCCAACTTTCGAAAAGTGCGAACTTAGACTCGGACCCTGGGGGTTGTAGATGATGAGTTGGGCATGGATGATGCAAGACGATGTATGACGATAAGTGACGACGATGACGTGCATGATGTTATGTGTGATGTATGCTTGGCGGTGCGTGTGATGCATAGTATGTTGGATGTGTGTTATGAGTGTTTGATGATGCCTGTATGGTGATGATGTATGTTAGGATTATGTGTATGTTCCTTATTATGTATATATGTCTTCCTTTGGCTTTACGTTGAACGCTAATGAATGCAATGAAAGTATTATATAACGTAAAGTGAAAGATAATGAAAGAGGAACGTAATGAATGAATGCATGCATTAATGAATGAATAAACGAACACATGAAATAATGAATGAATGAAAGGCTTGCAAGTAAGTGTATGAGGTGAGCGACTCTGCGTCGCAACAGACTCGAAAGAGGTCCTTGTCGCGTACTCTGGTATTGCAGAAGACAGGATCCAGATGAACGAGAGTAAGATTGTCTTGCAAGCAGAAGGAAAGGAGGTTCACGGCTCATTGAGAGTTGTTAGCTCAAAGGTGTGTGTATATAGCGTGCGATTTGGCCTACCTCATGTGGATTATGTAGCGTGCGATGTTGGGCTAACCAATGAGATGGCGCGCGATTCTGGCTAAACCCCGAGAGCCCTTACACACACAGAGGGAGTCGGTCTAGGTGACCTCTCCGTTGGTGCGATTAGTGCGATATGTACAGTGTAACTCATAAGGGGACATAGACACAGTGGGAGTTCAGTTTTGGTAGCTGCTCCGATACGTGCGATGTGGTAATTACTGTGTGCTATGTAGCGTGCGATTTTGGCCTACCTCATGTGGATTATGTAGCGTGCGATGTTGGGCTAACCCATGAGATGGCGTGCGATGTTGGCTAAACCCCGGGAGTTTTCACACACAGGGAGAGTTGGTCTTAGTGACAACTCTATGGTGCCAATTGCACGAGATGAGATAGTGAGGCGAGCAACTTCGCGTTGCAACAGACTCGGATGAGAAATGAAAAGTAAAGAGTAAAGAAATGAATGAATGAACGAACGATGACGAAGATAATAATAACAATTATTATCTGTATGTATGTATGATGTATGAAACGAACGAAAGAAAATGAACGTAATGAAATATAAGGAGCGAACGAATGAAAGTAACGAACGGAAGGAACGTAATGATAACGTATGAAATGGGATCCTTGTCACTCGACCTCAGTAATCATGGCTGTGTGCCATGAAGAGGGTAAAGTGTGACCGGATCTAGATAGAAGTGAAAGATAGAGAATGCATGAAAGTTAAAGATAGATAATGAACGAATGATAGGCAGAGAATGAATGAAAGTTAAAGATAAAGAATGAATGAGAAAAGAAGATAATAATGATATTATCTATGTGTATGTACGTATGATGTGTGTTCATATACGAAAGTATAGTATGTTTTTGAAAGAAGTAAAGAACGGTTTTCACGAAAGAAAAGTATGTTTTCATATAAAACTAGAACTCACTCAGCAACGCTGACTTTGATGTGTTTCCAGTTGGCATGTATGTTGCTGAGGATGGCACAGGGCGACTACTCAGTTGTTGAGGCTGGCATCCATATTTTCACATGTCATTGTATTTTGAGAAGAAAACGAATGTTGTAAAGTTATGAAATGACATGTTTTAGTTATTAATGAAATTTTAAATTCCGCTGCAAGATAAATGTACGTTTTAAAATGTTTATGTGCGATGATAGACCAGCCGTGAGGTGCCCGGGAACGAGGTCTTACAAACTTCGAGGTACTTTACGGTTTAACGTGAATTAGTCACGAAATAAGTCACATGATTATTGGTATATGCTTTATCATGTCGCGCACATTTCCGCCGCCACGCGCGACCCATAAAAAACTACTTATACATATATTAAAGCATCTATTATTGAACAGTGAAATTTGAATATGCATGCGTGTCCCTGTTTTGGTTGGTTTGTATTTTTTTCCTTAGAAATTGTTTTTGCTTTATAAAATTGAAGATACATAAGTGGCCATGTTTTGTTGGGTTTGATTTTTCCTTGAATTATTATTTTGTTTTATGGTATTGTTTTGCCACAAATAATTGATAAAAGCAAAAGAAAAAAGAAAAAAAAAACTCAAGTGACACCTAATTGATTGGACTGTACTTTTTGAAACGGTAGAAGGTACGTTTTAAGATTTGAAAACTAAGTTTATTAATTTTTATTTATATCGTATTTATAAGGGTCCTAGTAAATAGACACCCACCTTTTTAAATCGACATCCCCTATACGCCGCGTATGGGTCCATACGTGGCGTATAGGGTCGAATGCACTGAAAACAAGGAAAATTCAGGGGGGTTGTCAGAGAGCTATACGCCCCATATAGCCCTATACGCCCCCCTATACGACACATATAGGGCTATACGACGCGTATAGCTAATTTTGACACTGATACGAGGAAAAATTCAGGGGGCTGTCAGGGGGTTATACGCCCCGCATAGGGCTATACCCCCCTATACGACGCGTATGGGGCTATACGACCCATATATAAATTTTAGGGTGTTGATTTAAAATAATGGGGTGTCTATTTAAAAGGACCCATTTATAAAGGAGTACGGCTTTTTATGGGGTAGTGCACTTTGAGTGTTTTTGAAAACCGGACCGGACCGGCCGGTCCGACCGGTTCGACCGGGAACCGGACTTCAATCCGGTCTGGTTCGGTGTTTAAAACCGGTTTAACAGTAAACCGGTGGTCAGACCGGTTGAACCGGTCGAACCGGCGGTCAGACCGGTGGTTGAACCGGCTTTTTTATAAAATTTTTTATTTTTTTGTAATTTTTACATAAATACGGTCCGGTTCTTATATACGGTCCGACCGGTTGAACCGGTCCAACCAGTGAACCGGTAAAGCGTCCGGTTCACTATCCGGTCCGGTTTTAAAAACATTGTGTTTTATGGTGTAGTGACACTCACTTTACCACGGAGTAAGTGTTGGAGTTTTACGGTGGCTTGACAACCATCAAGGAGTGTTTTCTATGTCTTTCTTGAAGTGTTAGAATTTCACGATGGAATGACTGTTGTTGCATTCACGTTTTGATATCTGGGATCATGGTGAAATTCTTCGCGTAACGCGCTGGTTGAAAAACCTAGTTTGATATATAATTGAACATATATAGAGAAAAAATAAAGGCGAATCGTAGATAGTTTTTTTGTTAAAATTCGAATAATGTATATATTTTTTGAGAAATCATATTTACATAAAAGCAACCCGGACACTAAAGTTATAACAAAATAAAAGGAATCATTTTGAATCAATAAGCATGTTTTCAAAACTTACTAATTAAGAGACGCTGTAAATCATTAAAAATGTCTTTTAAGTAAACCAACACAATGTACCTATGACCGATTTAGGAGTGGTCTCTTGATGAAATTATTATTAAGCTACCAGACGGTCCCTAAGTTTTTGATTTGTATCAAAATTTTGAAAGCTAAATGTTTTAGGATTTACAAAGGTTGTAGAAAATAGTAAAATATGATTTAAATAGCATAAACAAAATGATTAGAAACCCAATCTTCGTTCTCCCGGTTCCTGATTGCATTGCCTGAAATAAAGTTAAGCATATTAAATTACGATTACATTGCTTGAATGAATATTGAGCGGACCTGGGAAATCTATAAAATGACTCGACCACAACCACTAAATCTTTAAATCAAAGTTGATAGACATCCGAGCAACAAAAGAAAGTGGTCTCGTTGAAAAATTTTATAGTTCCGCTATTGGTTGGAAGTGCTTGTTACCGCATTAGATGTGCAAGAGAAAGATGAACATTTGCCGATAACCTATGTAGTCACAATATATTTGATATACACTTCGTATATGGCATGTGCTTCTTTGATAATAGCTAATCGTTTTAGTTTTTTTTTTAGCTTCATGTAACGGGTGTTTAAATATATGTGTAGTTTAAAACCTGACCATTTTTTAGTTTAAGTTTGAGATGCACCTGAAAAAAAGATCATGTACTAATCAGTAAATGTAATACAAACACCATAGGTGCAACATTAGGGTTAAGTTATCGACTATACCTCTACACGATGTTAATCATGACCCAAGAAGTTGATAACTATCTTGTTTTTGTGATTAAGGTTTAGAGCACCAATATTTCAATTATCCCAACAAACTATAATCAATTACCTTTCAAATATAAACTTCTACTATTAAATTAATTACCTTTTAATACAATTAATCCTAATTGATCATAATAAATTCCTTTTTAGTCTTTTTGCATCAAGTCATCATTTAAAACCATATTATTTGATCTAAAGATTTACCACCAATAATTATTGTATTTGAAGACTGTAGTGGCACGTTTCATGAATAATTTCACATGCCACATGCCCATCAAGACAACCTTAATATGAATTCCTAATGTTGCGATTATAATTATTGTATTTTATGATTATTAAATTATTTGGAGTGTTTCTGACCAATAGCAGATGCACCGTATGGGTAGATGAGATCACGAAACTAATTAAAACAGTTAAGCATCGTACGAACCAATTCTGTGAGGATAAAGAAAACCGCTCACGAATTTTCTTTAAATTAATTAGTCAAATAAAATAATTTTAGAATTATAAAGTTTCATGTCCTAACCTTTGGGTTTTATGAAATTCATATTTACTCAACATGTTACTAACTGCTATGGAGCATTCAAACGGTTAAAAAAAAGTATTATTTGATCTTGCAATATTAGTAATAAATAATTTATTTTGATTTCTGAATACAACTTGATAATAAAACTTACACCCAAAAAAATAACTAAAACTATGCTTTTTGAATCTTTTAAATATTAAAGGCTACATATTGTTAGAAAAAAATTGACTAATTAAATGTTAAAAGAAAATTGGAAAAGAAATTGAAGTTAACAAATGTTAATTTGCTATCGCAAATACCAAATAAAATTTTTCCAATTTCACTTTTAAAATAAGTCATGTAAATAAAAAAAATCTATAAACATTACTCGAAAAAAAACACGAGACGTATAAAACCATACGCTATACAACCCGTTATAAACTAATTTTAAATAACTGATTATGTTTCTTTGATAAAAGCAATTGAACATTTCCAACATTATAACTTGAGTTAATTAATATAAACAAACAATCAATCCAAAATATTAATACAACAAGTAACTGTTTAGTACTTTTAAAACGCTAATTCACATGAAAAGAATGAAATTAGCAGACAAAACATATCATCTATACAAACTAAAACTGGATAAAAGTTTATTACTATATCTACATAGCTTTTAATAGCAAATATATTTTCTTTACCTTTCACGTTTACAAACACAAAAATGGATCGGATAAGAAACGAAGTGTTTCGTCAGAAGTTAGAAGTGGTTTCTATTGCAGATAAAATACGAGATGGAAGATTAAGATGGTTTGGGCATGTCAAGAGAAGACCAATGGCTGCACTGGTTAGAGCAGTCGAGAACATCATCCTAGAGGGTAGGAAGTGTAGAGGAAGACCTAGGTTGACTTGGGAAGAGATAATTAGGAGAGATATGGTACACTTGCACCTCTCCGAGCACATGATAGAGGATAGGAGTGAGTGGAGGCGTAGAATTAAAATTAAGGACTTTTAATGGGTTCTGCATCTAGGAAGGGACTTTTTGATTGCGTGTTGCGGGGCCTGTTGTGTATGTAGCCCGCTTCTGTCCTTTTTAGGGGAATCTTGCTGCTTCTATGATGTATGCTTATTCATTTTTTTTTCCTTTTGGTGATATTTTACTGTATGTTGTATGTTGTGTGCTGTATCATTTATCGTATCTTTGATTATATACTGATTCGCTAGCGTTATGGCTTTTGATAGTGAGTCGGGGGTCTCTTTGGAAGCGGTCTCTCCACCTATCTGGGTAAAGGAAAGACTTGCCTACACCTATCCCTCCCAGACCCTGCTCTTGAGCGGGATATACTGGGTTTGTTTGTTTGTTTGTTTTCACGTTTACAAACTACATAAATTCAATAATCCCAAAGATTTCTTAGATCTTAGTATAAAAAGAATCAAATCCAAACAAAAAAAAAACACACTAACAAGGAGGTAAAGATACATTTTGTCAAAATATAGGGGTGAAATTGGATTTATTCAAAAAGGTTAAGCTTTCACTTTGATGTGAGATTACATTCACATAAACCTTCATAAATGGAGTATTAACACATCAATTGCCGGAGATCTTGCAGAGAGAGATTGTAGCTATACATACACACGTGCATTCAAACACGCTCACACACACAGAGAGATTAATTGAAGAAGGTGATAGATACAGTGTATGTGTGCGTATAATTTTAAATGTGGTTGAGTAATGAATATGCAAGCATTGCCGCGAAATGGGGGAAGCAAAGAGAGGTGTTTTTGCTGAAGAAAGAAGATGAAAAAGCAACACCCAATCATTCAATTTCACTTTCAATTTCAATTTCGATTTCAATTTCATTTGGGGATGCGAGCCTTCAACTCTTCATCAATTTGAAAGATAACCCTCTCCATACTCTATCTATTCCTTCATAACTTCTATTGTTCTTTGAATATCTTCTCATCGATTTCCCTGATCACCAGTTGTTTGGTTTGATCTCTTTTTGTGATTTCTGGAACGGAAAACCCTAGAAATTTGTGGGTTTTGGTGGGTTCACTGTTGGATTGAGTGTTTGTTCTTTTGTTAAGTTCTAAATCCCCTAATTGAGAGGGTTCTTGGGATGAAATTGATTCTTGATTTTGTTTCTGTTTGGTGATTAGGGTTTGGATATTGTGTATTTGATGCTCTAATTGATGTTGGGATCTTCTGATTTCAATGATTTGGAATCAATTGGAGTTAATGCAGAAGATATACTTGTTTCCTTTTGTTGAATCATATATCTGATTTGGTGTATTATGTGTGATTCTAGTGATATAGGATCTGTGTAAATATACAATTCCCCTTTGAAATACCTTCTGATTCCAAAGGAGACTTTTTATTCCTTTTATGAATCTTTCCATTTTTTTAAAAAAAGATAAAAAAATACATCAAAATCTTCATCATATAATACAGAAAGCCAATTTGTTTTTCAGCTTTTGGGTTACACAGTTTGAATCTTTTCTGTTCGAAGAATTGCTTAATCAAGTTTCTTTTAGTTGGATCTTGATCTGGATTTGGATCTGGATCATTTTCTAGTGGAATTGAAATGGCAGATGGTGATAACCTGTGTTCCCAATGCGAAGTGAGAGTTTCTGAATACTGCAAGCATTGTGCTAATGTTGATATTACAAAAATATCGAGGATAATAATAAAGATTCTTCGGATTCATCCCGCCAAAGCCCTGAACCACCATCTCCGAATTGCATTGGTGACCAGTTCGATGGGCGGTCTCTTCAAGCAGTATCCGTGCGTCACTCTTCAGCCAGGTACAAATGTTAATCAAATAGACTTTGATTATAAAGATGATGGTTTTTATATGCTTTTGATTTTTGGGTGATTTGAATTACAGAAGTGATGAAGATGAAACAGAGGATTCTGCAAAGAACTTTTTCAGTCCATATAGTCTTGATACATCAGATGTAGATTCAAGTAGTGTTAGTACTAGACATGAATTTAATAGTTTTATGTCTGTTGGTTCAAGCCCAACAGACAGTCCTTCTAAAATTCAAATCGCTGCAAATAGGATTAGAAGTTGTGTACATTCAGATGATCAAGGAACACCAAGATCATCAAACGATGGTTCATGTGATCAAGAACACATGGCTGTTTTAAAAAGCCATGAACAAGGGATTTATGATGATTTTTCAATATTTAACGAGCGATATGAGAAGTCACGTAAGCCTTTAGATTTTGAAACAAATGATCGGATTTGGTTTCCTCCACCACCAGATGATGAAAACGACGACTTGGATAACAATTACTTTTCGTATGCTGATGATGACGATGATTGTGAGATTGGAGGAGACTCAAATGGTGAGTTTTCTGCTAGGGGAAGTCTAACGACTGTTTTGCCCCGAAAGGATAAACCGAATGAGGAATATCAGGAGCCCTTGAGAACAGTAGTCCAAGGGCATTTTAGGGCTCTTGTATCACAATTGTTACAATCCGAGTTCAACTCAACAGAAAAGTGGCTTGACATAATTACATCTTTAGCATGGCAAGCTGCAAACTTTGTGAAACCAGATACAAGCAGAGGTGGGAGTATGGATCCTGGTGATTATGTAAAGATTAAATGTATAGCATCAGGAAATCCCACCGAAAGGTACATAATAATTAACCATTTGTATTTAAAGTCACTCAAGTAGTGATTTATCCACTAAATTAGAAGTTATCCTTTCTATGCAGCATATTTGTGAAAGGTGTAGTTTGTACAAAGAATATAAAACACAAACGAATGACTTCGCAATACAAGAATGCAAGATTACTTATTTTAGGAGGTGCACTTGAGTACAATAGGTCACAAGATCAGCTAGCTTCTATTGAGACACTACTTCAACAGGTTTATTACTAGGCTACTGTGTTAAATTCATTGTTATTTGATTTATGAACTTTGTATCTTATTATTCTTTCTAATAGGAAATGGATCATTTGAAGATGATTGTTTCAAGAATAGAAGCTCATCGTCCAAACGTGTTATTGGTGGAAAAGAGTGTATCTTCATATGCGCAAGAGTATCTTTTAGCCAAGGACATCTCTTTAGTTTCAAATATCAAACGCACATTATTGGACCGTGTATCAAAATGCACTGGTGCTCTTGTAACTACATCTGTAGCTCATATTTCCACAACACGATTAGGCCAATGTGAGCTATTTAGATTGGAAAAAGTCTCAGAAGAACATGAAATCACCAACCAATCCAACAAGAAACCTTTAAAAACTTTGATGTTTTTTGAGGGTTGTCCTAGGCGTTTGGGTTGCACTGTAAGTTTTCTTGTTTCCATAATATATTTAGTTCATTATGCTCTGATTATATATAACTGTACCTTGGGTTTTTGTAGGTTTTGCTAAAAGGCTCATCTCGTGAAGAACTAAAGAAGGTCAAAAATGTTGTTCAATATGCAATCTTTGCAGCCTATCATTTATCACTCGAAACTTCTTTCTTGGCAGATGAGGGTGCTACTTTACCTAAAGTGACTAAAATCCCCTCAGTAGCCGAATCAGAAATGATAAAAGATGATGAATCTTTGTCTATTCTCTGTAGTTCTACAGATTCCCCTCCTCTAGAAGATACCGATTCTCCTACATTTGTTAAAGATGAAAGCCTTCCCCTGTGGAGGATAGAGATGTTGAAATAGACTCTAATTTATTAGACAATGATCTAGAAGCTACTGAAGATCAAGAAGAGAAAAGATTGAAAGAAATGAAGTGATTGACGCTTCAGATGAATATTATTCCGCCACGGATAATCATCAGAGTATATTAGTATCATTTTCTAGCCACTGTGTGCTAAATGGAACTGTATGTGAACGCTCAAGACTTTTGAGAATTAAGTTCTATGGTTCCTTTGATAAACCACTAGGGAGATACCTTCAAGATGATCTTTTTGATCAGGTAAGTTCAGTTTACATCATATTATTATCTTTTCTTGCATTTGCTTAATGAAGATAGCAGCTTTACCATTCTTTTCTCATGGATTACTTGCATTAACATTCCATTATCTATTCTCTGTTTTCTTTAGAAAAGATTAAGCTTTATCGTTCCCTTTTCATGGATTTTCTTGCATTTAATTCTATCATTATTTTTCTGTTGCATTTTCTTTAAAAACCTCAAAACTTTACCATTCTTTTGCATGGGTTTTTTTTTGCATTTACATTTTATTAATATCTTTACTTGCATTTGCTTCATAAAGATCGAAACCTCACCATTCTTTTTCCATGGTTTCTTGCATTTACATTGGATTATTATATTTTCTTGCATTTGCGTCACCAAGACTGGATCTTTTACCATTTTCTTCATGGTTTCTTTCAGACATCATTGTGTACGTTTTGTAAGGAGCCAGCTAAAGCCCATGTGACATGCTACACTCATCAGCAGGGCAATCTAACAATCAATGTTAGGCGGCTCCAGTCACTGAAGCTATCTGGGGAAAAGATGGAAAAATATGGATGTGGCACCGTTGTTTGAGATGCACCCCTGTTGATGGGGTTCCACCTGCAAATCATAGAGTGGTCATGTCTGATGCTGCTTGGGGTCTCTCACTAGGGAAGTTTCTAGAACTTAGTTTTTCAAATCATGCCACCGCGAATCGTGTTGCTAGCTGTGGTCATTCTCTTCAAAGAGACTGCCTTCGATTCTATGGGTAATCATATTTACTTTTGTAACAATTAATACATATATTTGTTTCTGTGTGTGTGGATTTATTAAACATGTAATATTTGTTACAGAATGGGGAATATGGTTGCATTTTTCCGCTACTCTCCAATCGATATTCTTTCTGTTCATTTGCCTCCATGTGTTCTTCAATTTGGTGACCATTTTCAACAGGATTGGTTGAAGAAAGAAATTGAAGAGGTGCATACATGCAATTCAATTCTGCTAATTTTTTTGATTTCAAACTGTTTATTCACTGAACATTTCTCTTTTTCGAGTTGTCAGCTTTCGAGCAAGACAGAAGCTTTGTACGAAGAGATACTTCATGTTCTAAATGGGATCGAAGCGAAGAATGAGTTACCTGACTCAGATGAGCTAAGTAAACATGTCATCGAGTTAAAGGATCAGCTAATTAAAGAAAGATATGATTACATTGTAAGTCATACTGCATGCTTAACAATACAAATAGGTGGCATGATGGCCCTGCCTGGACAAGCCATTTGTATGAAGGGTCTAAACGGGTGGGTAGGATTGACCTGAAAACATTTTTATGTCAACCTTTATAAAATTTTAATAAATAATTACTATATTAAATATGGTTAAAAACAATATGGTTTCAATAATTGTCTAAATCTCGACGAGGTTATGTGCTCTCTATATACACTTCAAGGACTTTCAACGAGGTTGACCCCAACTTCTTTAGCCCACTTAAACCGTTCCCTTTTTAGCTATTTTTCTTATTGTCCTGTTTAAGACTAAAACTTGACCCAAATTGACCCATTTGTAAGTAAATGGGTCAATATTGCCACCTCTGCTAATAGGTTACTTAACCCCTTGTTTTCATCGCAATTTTACTCTGTTTTTGATTGAAAAAGGATCTGCTTCAATCTTCTGGTGAAGAAAATGGGACTGAAATAGATGTTTTTGAACTTAACCGCATAAGACATTCACTTATGATCAATATGCATTTCTGGGATCGGCGAATCTGTTCACTTAGTCTCTATGGAAGAAGTTCCAAGTTGAAACCGAATCAAGATTCTTCGTCATGGAGAAGTGATTCCATTCCTGAGAACACCATTTACATTTCAGAATCAGAATCGAATCATATTGAACAAAACGAAGGATCTGATGATCTTTCTGATTCATTATCAACGTCTTTTGATCTATGCAAAAACAATGAAGTTAAAACAGATAGTGAACACTTGTCATCACTGGAACGTGCCCCATCAGCAGCATCTGTTTTGTCAGATAAAATAGACTCAGCATGGGCCGGATCTTTGAATCCAACCAGCAACCTGATTCTCCGTAGGATATCTCCATTACCTGCTAGAGTTTACTCATTCGATTCTGCAATTAGACTGCAAGAAAAAACTAAAAAAGGATCATCTTTATATCTTTCAACACTTCGATCATTTCATGCTTCTGGTGATTATGTTCATATGGTTAGAGATCCGGTTCATATCTTACAAAGAAGAAGTTATTCACAAGCTTTTCTGAGTGAAGATAATAATACTAACAATCTTGATTTCTTGCTAACCACCAGACCGGCTTTCCTTCCGGAAGGTGCACACTTAATGATTCCTACAGGTGGTCAAAGAGACATAGTAATGGCAGTTTATGACAATGAGCCCACTAGCATAATCTCATATGCTCTCACTTCAAAAGAACATGAAGATTGGGTCAATGATAAGGTTAATCTCAGTAGAAACAGTTCAGTAGCTTCAAACGCGACAACCTGGCAGTCTTTTACAACCATTGATCAAGATTACACTCATTATGGAAGCTACGGGTCGGAAGACCCGTCAACTGCAATTGGGCCATTGTTCATGGATCGAAAAACTTCTAATCATATATCCATTCCTTTTGAGGATGAGTCTGGCGCTGATGGGAAAGTTAAATTTTCTGTCACATGTTATTTTGCTAAACAATTTGATTTGCTTAGAGAGAAATGTTGTCCAAATGAAATGGATTATGTTCGGTCCTTAAGCCGATGCAAAAGATGGAGTGCACAAGGAGGGAAAAGTAATGTTTACTTTGCTAAATCTTTAGATGAACGGTTTATCATCAAACAAGTTACAAAAACCGAACTTGAATCATTCGAAGAATTTGCACCAGAATATTTTAAATATTTGATGGATTCTTTAAACTCAGGAAGTCCAACATGTCTAGCAAAGATTTTGGGAATTTATCAGGTTTTTCTCCTTTTTCTTTTGTTTTCTCTCTTTTTATTTCCTTTATTCTTGTGATCATATTATGCTGATATATGAAGGTGTGATGACTATTTGACAGGTGACAGTGAAACACTTGAGAGTTGGGAAAGAAGCAAAGATGCATGTTTTGGTGATGGAAAATGTGTTCTTCAAAAGAAATATATCGCGGGTCTATGATCTAAAGGGGTCATCAAGGTCGCGTTACAACTCAGATACAACAACAAATAAAACGCTTTTGGATATGAATTTATTGGAAGCTTTGCGTACAAATCCCATATTTCTTAGTAGTAAAGCTAAGAGAACCCTTGAAAGAGCTGTCTGGAATGACACTTCCTTCTTAGCAGTAAGTTTTTCACTTCTTCACAAGCTGCATAAAAAGTGACCAACTGGTAAAACGATGACCTGGCACCTAACATATCCATAACTTTGAATATGTTGACTTTTTATGGCACTTGGGAACTGTCTTCTTGTGACCTAAAATAAGTTGGTTACACGAAACTGAAATCAGACCAAAGTTGGTTACTTTTTGTGCAATTAACCGTCTTTTACCATTATAACATTGGAAAATGAAATAATATTTGTGATTTTCATTTTAAACTGTGACATTTGGTTAACTTAATGTATATGCATGGTTGTGCAGTCAATTGATGTGATAGATTACTCATTGCTAGTTGGAGTGGATGAGGAAAAGAAAGAACTTGTTTTGGGGATCATTGATTTCATGAGACAGTATACATGGGACAAGCATTTAGAAACATGGGTCAAAGCATCCAGGATTCTGGGCGGGCCCAAGAACGCGACACCAACCATAATCTCTCCGAAACAGTACAAGAAAAGGTTCCGAAAAGCAATGACCAGTTATTTTCTAACCGTACCAGAACAATGGTCGTCATGAAGATTAAAATCGAGATCATAGAATAAGATAAACATTGTAACTTTATGTAATTTTGGGTAAATATACCCGTTGATAGGTTAAATTTTGTATACAAATGTAATAGAGATTCTTGGCATCCTTTCAACATTGAAAGAAATTGTACATGTACATGTGCACGGATTAAATGAAACTTTGTGGTTCAAATTTTAAATTGAGGACTTTCATCATGTTCATTCATTAGGTTCGTAAACAAGTGGAGCTCAAGCTAGTTTAAAATGTTTGTTTAAATTAAGAAATTAAAGGCGTCTTGATTATTTTATTTATTTAATACATATACATATAGTTATTCTTATATTTGTTTATAATAATAATATTATATATACAATATAATATATCGTTAGGTGTGTAAAGAAATTAAGTTCATTTAAAACCAGTCTAGTCTCGTCTAACTTAAAAAATAAGAGCCAGTTTATATATTATTTATTTATTTAATATACATATATATAGTTATTCTTATATTTGTTTATACCTAGGAGGCTATCCCACGTTTTGCTATGGGTACGGTTACATCTATGTTTGTGCTTCTAGGACGAGTTCGAAATGTGGATACGTGACATTAAATGTTACATAATTATTAAGGATACTATAAATATATTATAAATCTTAAAAATACGATGTTAATGTTGTGGGTAAAAACAATAAATTATCTAATTGATTTAAAAACTTTTAGTTAGATAATTTAACAAATTAAAAAATAAAGAATTTGTTTTTCATTTACATAATTAAAATCCAAATAAAAAAAGTTGCTAAAAAAGAAAATAAACCATAGAATTTAATTAAAAACATCTTTCTATCAAGGCATCACACGATAATATTTGTTTTCGTATCGAAAATAATTGTATATAAGTAAATAATTGTAACAAGCAGTCCCTCATACCACTAATATTGTCTGTTTTGCGTACGAGAAACTCACGGATTTGCTTTTGATTTTATATGTGAAAACTTCGCAGGGAGGTCATCCATCCCTGGATTGTTGCCACATTAGCAAGTTTAACTGTGAGATTTTCCTTTCATCCACATCCAATATGTTCAAAACACATTGATGATATTAGAAGCTAGACATTACTTATGAACCCAACAACTCTCCTGTCCACGGTCGATGGATTTACGTAGTGCGTCACAATCACCCCCTAGACTCATCGTCCTCGATGAGCCTGAAAACTCACCATCCTCGCTGAGGTTTGTCCCACTATCCCGAATGGCACATGAGTGGCTCTAATACCATTCTGTAACAGCCCAAGTATTGTACCAAATATTGTTCGCTTTGGTAGCGGTACGCCCTCAGGCACCCACTCCTCACGAATTAAAACGCGTCTGATAAAGAATGTATCCAGCTCCCTTTTAAGGAAGCTTTCGTTCCCCTTCCCAACAGATGTGGGATATTAAATCATTGTGAAACACTACGTAAATCCCGAGACAGGAGAGTTGCTGGGTTCATAAGTAACGTCTAGCCTTTTATATCACCAACGCATTTTTGGGCGTATTGTTGTGGATGTGAGAAGAACTTCACAGTTAAGCATGTTCAAGTGACAACAATCTAGGGATGGGTAACCTCCCTGAGAAGTTTTCACCCGGGCAAACAAAAGAAAATCCGTGAGTTCCTCGTGATCAAAGTGAACAATATTGGTGATATGAGGGACTGGGTGTTACAAAAATGGTATCAAAGTCAGGGTCGGGCCGGTGTGCCAGCGAAGACGCTGGTCTCCCAAGTGGGGGAGGATGTAACATCCCATATCATGTGGGAAGGGGAACGGAAGCTACCGTATATGGAGCTAGATACCTTCCCTATTAGATGCATTTTAAAACTGTGAGTAGTGGGTGCCTGAAGGCATGCCACTGCCAAAGGGAACAACGACTAAGTCATTTTTCACCAATTTGTTCATATTCTTCAAGTTGGAATGAATAAGTCTTCTATGCCACAATTGAGATTTATCTTCAGAGGACTTAGATAAAAGACATGTTTCATGATTTGTGAGTGTTGTGTTGTTCATATCCAAAACATAAGTGTTTCCTTTTCTTGATGCTTTAAGAAGGATCCATCTTCTGGAACTGAAAACCTGGCTTAAGAATGTAACAATTAATGTCATCAAATAATGTTGTGTATTTTTTATCATAAATTTGAGATACACTAAGTAAATTGTACTGCAAATTTTCACAATAGTTCACTTTTTCAAATGTTAGTACACTATTTGTTACCATTCTTTCACCAACTATTTTACCTCCCTTCTTATCCCCACCAAATATCACATATGATGCATGTTTATGTTTGAAGTCATGGAGAAGAGAATAGTTTCCTATCATATGCCTGGAACAACCACTGTCAACATACCACTTGTTGTCAGCTCTCCATGATTGTTCCTGCACAAAACAAGAAATCAATTAGAATTGACAACCTAAGCCTTAATTGTCTTGGGTTTGCAAGAAGTGTCTAAAATTGTTACTCCTTCATGAATTAATCTTGAAGTTTCAGTATTAATTTCAGTCCTAATTGATTCATTTTGATTTGATGGTGGTGAGGATGATTCTGTTGAAGATAATGTAGATTTTTAGGTGTTTTCTTTCTTGATTGATTCTATCTTCATCTTATCTTTCTTTGGTTGATATTTTGATTTTGAGGTTGATCCTGAATTTCTAAAAGTTTCATCATCTTTCAATTTTGATTGAGTCATAGGAATTCCTTTTTCAAACTTATCAAAGAAATCATCGTTCACATTTGTCTTCTGGTTTGACAGATCAAACTTATCAAAGAAATCATCATTCCTTTTTGCATGAATCTGTGGAGTTGTTAAGGAATTGATTCACGCTCAATATGATGAAAGGTTTCATATTATGATCTGAGGGTGTCTTTCCTGATGCTTCTGATCTCATCACTCCCTTCACAAAGAGTATGAAGTGTCTGTAACACCCGGAAAATTTACTAAGCAAGTCAAATAATAATAATGGGCTTAGACGAGACCATTTAATAAAAATAGGATGGTTATTGGTGTTAGACCGGGTTAACCCTTCGAGTCACGAGCTTGACGGGTTTAAGGTCCCGGGAACGCCCGATGTATATATAGACGGATCAGCTGAGCAACTCTTATTTTGCACTCAACACCCAGTTTCTAGAGAGCGAGTGTAGAGAGAGAAAGTGTCGGATCGAGGCTCGGTTGGTCAAGAGATCGAAGATTTGTGTTCGTGGGCTTCCAAACAACGAGAATTCAGGTAAGAAACATCGTTTGATTGTTCGTTTTGGTGAAAAACCCGGATTTTAGTTTTGGGGTTTTTGAAAGTGGCAAGAATCGCCCAAAACTCACGTTTTTATGTAAGAAAACATGTAAAAAGCTTAGATATAGCTTCCTGGATGATAACCCAAGGTTTTGGGTGTAAAAGGATTGAGTTTTGGGGTTAAAATGGGCTGATTCGTGATTTTCAGATCGTTCTGCGAAATTAACCACTCATCCAGCGAAACTATCCAGCGAAACTAAGGTAGTTCCAGCGAGACTACAGTTTCGCTGGGGCGAAACTATAGGTTCGCTGATAACTTCGCCGGAGCCCAGGTTGACCATCAGATATTGCGAAACTAGGGAATTCTAACGAAAGTTGGGCGCTCAAGGCAGCGAATCTGTTCAGCGAAACTGGCAGAATGTTGCCCAGCGAAACTGGCAGCGAAACTGGCAGAGAATCTACCAGCGAAATTGCTGGCGAAACTAGCAGCGAAACTGCTGTTTGCCTAGAGAAATTGTGGGCGAAACTAGCAGCAAAACTGCTGGTCACTCAGCGAAATTAGCAGCGAAATTAGGCAGAAATTAACTCCTTTGAGTGTTAACTTATCTGCAGGTGGGGTAGTGCAACCCTCTCTTTTAAAGCTTGATTGAGAAGCTGCTCATCAAGTACAGGTGAGTTACTAGAACCCCTCTTTTATTGATTTTAAAGTGTTTAGGGCTATTATGCATGCCTAGAAAATGTTTTCAAGTGAAACCGCGAGTGCCAGCCTATGTATGATGATATTCTGTGCATGTATGTATTAGAATTTGTTTACAGGATATGATGAATGAACGAATAAAGTAATGAAAGTAAAGTATGATGTAACGAAGGGAAAGATAATGATAAAGTACAAACGAATGAATGCAATAAAGTACGAAACGAACGAATATATGGAATAATGAATGAATGAAAGGCTTACAAGCAAGTGCATGAGGTGAGTGACTCTGTGTCGCAATAGACTCGAAGGGGTCCTTGTCGCGTACTACGGTATTGCAGGAGACAGGATCCAGATGAATGAGAGTAAGAATGGCTTGCAAGCAGAAGGAAAGGAGGTTCACGACTCTATGAGTGTTGTTAGCTCAACTGTGTGTGTATGTTATAGCGTGCGATCTTGGCTAAAAGGGACATAGACACAGTGGGAGTTCAGTTTTGGTAACTGCTCCGATACATGCGATGTGGTATTACTGTGTGCTATGTTGCGTGCGATTTTGGCCTACCTCATGTGGATTATGTAGCGTGCGATTTTGGCTAACCCATGAGATGGCGTGCGATTATGGCTAAACCCCCAGAGTTATGACACACAGGGAGAGTTGGTCTTAGTGACAACTCTAATGGTACGAATTGCAAGAGATGAGATAGTGAGGCGAGTAACTTTATGTTGCAACAGACTTGAATGGAGTTCAATCCAGGTGATTGACTCGACGGGATCTTTGTCGCGTATCCTGACCGTATCCCGACACAGACGTGAGCCGAGGATATTGCATGAGACAAGATCTAGATGAAAGAAAGAGAACCATGAAAGAAAGAAAGTATGAACCGAACAAAGGTTAAAGAACGTAATGAAAGTTAATGAACGAATGAATGAACGAACGATGATGAAGATAATACTAATAATTATTATCTGTATGTATGTATGATGTATGCTCACGAACGAAATACCATAATAAGAACGAAACGGGATCCTTGTCATTCGACCTCAGTAATCATGGCTGTGTGCCATGAAGAGGGTAAATCGTGACCAGATCTAGATGGAAGTGAAAGATAGAGAATGAATGAAAGTTAAAGATAAAGAACGAATAGACGAAAGAAATGATCTTACGTATGTAATGAACGCACGAAAGTAAGATACGTACGAACGTATGTAATAAATGTATGAATGAAAGAAAGAATGCAAAGGTTAACGATGAACGGTACACGAACGAAAGCTAATGAATGAAAGATGAAGATAATAATAATATTATCTATGTATACGTATGTTGTGACCGCATTATGTAAAGAACGGTTTAACGAAAGTAAAGTATTTTATTATAAAAACTAGAACTCACTCAGCGTCGCTGACTTTTGTATGCATAATAGTTGGCAGTTATTTTGGTTGATGCTGAGGAGTTGCAGGCATGGATGCATAAGCTACTGGGAGTGTTTTGAGGCTGGCATCCATATTTGACATGTCATTGTATTTTGGGATGAAAAGAATGTTGTATTGTAATAAAATGACATGTTTTTAGTTATTAATGAATGTTTTTAAATTCCGCTGCAAAGTAAATGTACGTTTTGAAATGTTTTATGTGCGATGAATGACCAACCGTAAGGTGCCCGGGAGCGGAGCCTTACAAGTTGGTATCAGAGCAAAAGTTTAAGTGAAACGGGTAAAATTTTTAAAATAAACCTAAACTTAAACTGAGAATGGGACAAAAGAAAAGGATGCCAGTCCTAGTAGCTACGTGCCTGCAGGAAAAGGTTTTATGTAAACATTTTATATAAGCAAACAGTTAACCGGTATTATGTGCGCATGTGGTGTGATTATGTGCTACTGGTAGATTGAGATGCTAATATAGTCAGGACAGGTAATACTCGGGGTATGAAGAGTAAGGTAAGTGGCTAATCACAACTGATCATTGTAATTAGGGACTTACTATACTTGACATGAACTGAGTTGTTCCCTTGAATGACCGTGTTAGTGTTTAAATCTTTCAGTGTGGGATAGGGAATGGCCGGTGGTAGACCTTCTAAGGCTTCCCGTGGGGGAGGTAGTGGCGGACATGGTGTTGAACCACGAGTCACGAGAGCACGATCTAGAGTGGAACAGGTGGTTCACGAGGAACCCGAAACACCTCAACCGGGAGGTGGTGATGAGAGTGCTAACTTGAGAGCCTCGATGAAAGAGGCGGTAGTTGAGGAAGTGCATCAGGTCATGCAGACGATCCTACCGTCTATAGTGACCGAGATGATAAAGGTTGTCAGAGACAGGGAGAGACAGGAAAGGGGTAGACCTTCGGGCGAAGGGAGACGGCCCGAGACTGAAACGGTTTCCTTCGACGACGGAGAGGAAGAAAAGGAAGAAGAGCCTGCGCCGGAGGCGGCACGAGGCTATAATTATGGGGAGTTTTGGCGATGCAAGCCCCCAACCTTTGATGGTAATGGCACTGCTGCCGCGGCTCACCGGTGGGTGAGAGAGATGGAAGCTGTTTTGAAAATCAGCGAATGCCGGAGGATCAGAAAGTAAAGTTTGCTGTCCATTCTTTCGTGGACTCAGCTTTGTGCTGGTGGGACAACATAGTTCAAGTTGAGGGTAGTCGGGCTATCGGAAGGATGAGATGGCCAGAGTTGAAAAGATTAGTGATTGAGGAGTTCTGTCCTCACCGTGAGATGGACAAAGTAGAAAGGGAGTTCCTGCAGTTAGAAGCGGGGACGATGACGCATCAGCAGTACACCACCAAATTCAACGAAATGGCACGGCTGGTGCCGGATCAGGTGACACCTCTTTCGCGAAAGATTAAGAGGTATATTCAGGGCTTGCCGGCGGATATCCGTAGGCACATGATCGCTGCCCAACCAAGCACGTTTAGGTCGGCAGTTGATTTGGCGGGGAGGTTGTATGATGAAAGAACTGTGGTGGTGGTGGCTGAGGAAGGCGAGAAGGATGATGGAGACCGAAACTGGAGGAGGAGGAGAACTGAACGGGGTGGTGTCCCGACGAATAATAAGCATGCACGGGGGGATGACCGTCGTGTGGTCGCACCTGGTGCGAGGTCGGATAGGTGTGTAAATTGTGGGATGGAGCATTCGGGAGAATGCAAAAGGGAACCAAATACTTGCTACAAGTGTGGGAAGCGTGGTCATATGGCTAGGGAATGTGGAACCGTGAGGTGCTATAATTGCGGAGAAATTGGCCATATGAGTAAAAACTGTGAGAAGCCAAGGGTGGAAGGTTCGGGAGTGAAGAAGGCTGGAAGAGAAGGACATAGGGCAAACGCATCGCCTACATGATGACGTGAGAGAAGGCTAGGGCGAACCCCGATGTTACGTCAGGTATGTTTCCAGTCAATCAACCTTTAGCCTTTGTGTAGTTCGATTGTGGCTTTGGTTTCATTCCTGCTGCCTTCTGTGATAAGTTGCATGTTAGGGGTAGGAAGGTCGATGTCATTCGACATAGGAGCTACTATAGGTAAGTCTACTAGATTACCCAGTGCACTAAAGGACTCCGTAATAGAATTGAGAGAGTGCTTGTTTTCTGTTAAACCATCCTTAATAGACGTATGTGGATAGACGTACACCTCCGAGTGAATCAAACAGTAACTTATTAGGCAAGCACCAAGTGCTGCAAAAAGATAGATTGGTTGGTGGTGCCCGATAAAAGTTCGGTGCCGATCTGCGACAATGGATTATGATGAAGGTTTCACCGGGAATGGTGATACGACGAGCGGAAGACGATAGTGATAACGGGCGAAGGGGAGGAACGAGTCAGTGTTAAGAAGGGGAAAGGAAGGCGAAACAAAGATGGTGGATTTGTGTCCGAAGGTACAACATTGAGGGACGATGATCGGAAGAGAACAGAAACAAAAAGAGAAAGGATAAATTTGGTTTGAGTCACCAAATAAGCCGATTTGCCTTTCTTGTCAGTGTTGGGTTACCAGAGGGTCATTATTCATACGTAAAGAACATCAAACAAGGGCTAGCAACTTTACGCAAGTTGATGGCCGTGTTTTTTCAAGCATTAAAGCTGAAGGTTCTCAGTGATGCTCTGAAGCTCAATGATTATGACGCCGAGACTTTGCTCGGATATTGTGATGTTTCTTTTAATGGTAGTGACCGCACTCTACATGGCATGCTTGAGGTCGCAGGCGCTGGTCAAATGAACATTGATCAGTATGCATGGGTTGCCGATGTCAACGGTCCAAGATAGACCAGAAGTCGAATGCTGACAAACGATGTGGAGCGATAGGACTCCAAGGGGCGGACTGGAAAAGAGATGGGATAGTATTGCCGCGAAGGTTTGAGGAGTAACAGGTTTCGGGGACGAAACCTATATAAGGGGGGTGGACTTGTAACACCCGGAAAATTTACTAAGCAAGTCAAATAATAATAATGGGCTTAATTGACACCATTTAATAAAAATAGGATGGTTATTGGTGTTAGACCGGGTTAACCCTTCGAGTCACGAGCTTGACGGGTTTAAGGTCCCGGGAACGCCCGATGTATATATAGACGGATCACCTGAGCAACTCTCATTTTGCACTCAACACCCAGTTTCTAGAGAGAGTGTGTAGAGAGAGAAAGTGTCGGATCGAGGCTCGGTTGGTCAAGAGATCGAAGATTTGTGTTCGTGGGATTCCAAACAACGAGAATTCAGGTAAGAAACATCGTTGATTGTTCGTTTTGATGAAAAACCCGGATTTCAGTTTTGGGGTTTTTGAAAGTGGCAAGAATCGCCCAAAAACTCACGTTTTTATGTAAGAAAACATGTAAAAAGCTTAGATATAGCTTCCTGGATGATAACCCAAGGTTTTGGGTGTAAAATATTGAGTTTTGGGGTTAAAATGGGCTGATTCGTGATTTTCAGATCGTTCTACGAAATTAAGCACTGGTCCAGCGAAACTATCCAGCGAAACTAAGGTAGTTCCAGCGAGACTACAGTTTCGCTGGGGCGAAACTATAGGTTCGCTGATAACTTCGCCGGAGCCCAGGTTGACCCTCAGACATTGCGAAACTAGGGAATTCCAACAAAGTTGGGCGCTCAAGGCAGCGAATCTGTTCAGCGAAACTGGCAGCGAAACTGGCAGAGAATCTACCAGCGAAATTGCTGGCGAAACTAGCAGCGAAACTGCTGTTTGCCTAGCGAAATTGTGGGCGAAACTAGCAGCGAAACTGCTAGTCACTCAGCGAAATTAGCAGCGAAATTAGGAAGAAATTAACTCCTTTGAGTGTTAACTTATCTGCAGGTGGGGTAGTGCAACCCTCTCTTTTAAAGCTTGATTGAGAAGCTGCTCATCAAGTACAGGTGAGTTACTAGAACCCCACTTTTATTGATTTTAAAGTGTTTGGGGCTATTATGCATACCTAAAAAATGTTTTCAAGTGAAACCGCGAGTGCCAGACTATTGTATGATGATATTCTGTGCATGTATGTATTAGAATTTGTTTACGGGATATGATGAAAGAACGAATAAAGTAATGAAAGTAAAGTATGATGTAACGAAGGGAAAGATAATGATAAAGTATAAACGAATGAATGCGATAAAGTACGAAACGAACGAATATATGGAATAATAAATGAATGAAAGGCTTGCAAGCAAGTGCATGAGGTGAGCGACTCTATGTCACAACAGACTCGAAGGGGTCCTTGTCGCGTACTACGGTATTGCAGGAGACAGGATCCAGATGAATGAGAGTAAGAATGGCTTGCAAGCAGAAGGAAAGGAGGTTCACGACTCTATGGGAGTTGTTAGCTTAACTGTGTGTGTATGTTATAGCGTGCGATCTTGGCTAAAGGGGACATAGACACAGTGGGAGTTCAGTTTTGGTAACTGCTCCGATACGTGCGATGTAGTATTACTATGTGCTATGTAGCGTGCGATTTTGGCCTACCTCATGCGGATTATGTAGCGTGCGATTTTGCTAACCCATGAGATGGCGTGCGATTATGGCTAAACCCCTAGAGTTATGACACATAGGGAGAGTTGGTCTTAGTGACAACTCTAATGGTGCGAATTGCACGAGATGAGATAGTGAGGTGAGTAACTTTGTGTTGCAACAGACTCGAATGGAGTTCAATCCAGGTGATTGACTCGACGGGATCTTTGTCACGTATCCCGGCACAGACGTGAGTCGAGGATATTGCATGAGACAAGATCTAGATGAAAGAAAGAGAACCATGAAAGAAAGAAAGTATGAACCGAACAAAGGTTAAAGAACGTAATGAAAGTTAATGAACGAATGAATGAATGAACGATAATGAAGATAATACTAATAATTATTATCTGTATGTATGTATGTATGATGTATGCTCACGAACGAAATACCATAATAAGAACGAAACGGGATCCTTGTCATTCGACATCAGTAATCATGGCTGTGTGCCATGAAGAGGGTAAATCGTGACCGGATCTAGATGGAAGTGAAAGATAGAGAATGAATGAAAGTTAAAGATAAAGAACGAATAGACGAAAGAAATGATCTTACGTATGTAATGAACGCATGAAAGTAAGATACGTACGAACGTATGTAATAAATGTATGAATGAAAGAAAGAATGCAAAGGTTAACGATGAACGGTACACGAAAAAAAGCTAATGAATGAACGATGAAGATAATAATAATATTATTTATGTGTACGTATGTTGTGTGACCGCATTATGTAAAGAACGGTTTAACGAAAGTAAAGTATTTTATTATAAAAACTAGAACTCACTCAGCGTCGCTGACTTTTGTATGCATAATAGTTGGCAGGTATTTTGGGTGATGATGAGGAGTTGCAGGCATGGATGCATAAGCTACTGGGAGTGTTTTGAGGCTGACATCCATATTTGACATGTTATTGTATTTTGGGATGAAAAGAATGTTGTATTGTAATAACATGACATGTTTTTAGTTATTAATGAATGTTTTTAAATTCCGCTGCAAAGTAAATGTACGTTTTAAAATGTTTTAAGTGCGATGAATGACCAACCGTAAGGTGCCCGGGAGCGGGGCCTTACAGTATCTTCCACAAGGAATTTACTGTTTTGTAGTTCTCACACCTGATTAATATCTCTTCAGGTAAAGCCATACTTAGCAAACTGTATGCTTTAATATCAACTTTGACCTTTTTGACATCATCGGTGTGACAGATCTTTGGTGCTGATTGGTTGATTCTTATCATTATAATCCGGCTCAAGAGTGGGTGAAATATAAGGACCTTTAGTGATGGACTCCCACAAGTGACCAATCAGTGTAGTTCACATGATTCCTGAACTTGATTTTCCAGGATTTAAAATCAGCTTTTTTTCCAACTTTGGTGGTTGATATGATCCACCAAAAGTACTCATTTTTAATTAAATATTATGAATTTAACTCTGAAAGTTAAAGTAGACAAATCTATCAAAGACTCGGATCTAGTATTCAATTGATGTGAATATAGATCTAAATCAATCAAGCAATGAGATAATGCTTGCTGAATGATCAGTCACTGAATTACTTGTTTAAAAGACAATTAAACAATTTTAATACTGATAGATCAATTGATCTAAATCAATGAGCACTTGGCTCTGATACCACCTGTGAATCCAAGGATCTCAATTCAGGAATTATCAGTATTAAAATAATGACAAGTTAATGAGCACAGAATAATCATTAATTTTTGTTTAATTATGTTAATTGTTAATTGAAGAACACAATCACAAAGACACGGTAAATACGAACACAATAATTGATTCAAATGTATTTCATTAATATTGAGTAATGATACAAAAGAATAATTATAAAACTTTGAACAATGATTTCTTCAATCGAATTGATGTTGTTGTTGATGTGACGGCGGCTAGGGTTGCACAATGATGTGATAGTCGACAACCTTAATATTACTAAATTGTGTTCACCGAGATGTAAAACCTAGGACTCATATTTATAGGCACTTTGAGTCAGTTAAGGAAACACGGGATCTCTTGGGATTTGTTATTGACTTGTTGACTTGTTAACTGATTGAGATTGCAAGTGTTCTGGTCTTCCGCAGATATCTTGTCTTCCACAGGAACTTCAGTTCTTCCGTAGGAAACTTGCTTTCCGTAGGAATCTTCACTTAAAAGTAATTATTGGGTGATGTTGTTCATCCGCAGACATAAAGGATGTCTTGTAAGAAACATATCTACGGATTGGCATTATTGTTCATCTGTAGATGTTTCTTACACTTAGTCGATTTCAGAAATTCACCAAGTATATTGTTTTTGCCTGTCATCATGTACATCACACAACACATATGGGTTAACCTATACATTCAATGCATACATAATGATAGTCAGTTACAATTATTTATTACAAGTATTGATTAAAGTTCTAAGCCTATACAAATTGATCTAGACCTATTCTTCCTAGATCTAACAGAACCATTGTTTTACTTATTTTATCATTTGTGAATACAAATTCTTGTATTCTGTTATTTTTTTTCTAAATCTAATAATTTTTATATTTGTAATGATCTGGTCTACCCATGATGAGTCTCTTGATTTTTTACGTGTTTTTGGTGTGTTCATACAACGAGAAAGGCATAAAGATTGATGAAATCATCACTGATTTAATATAGTCACAATCAAGATATAATGATTGCATGTAAACTGGTTATTTGCGTATTCATGTGATAGATTATGGTCATGAAAATATTATCTATTATCAAGACACAATTTCCGATCAATAGATGGGTTTAATCCACACTCAACAAGGAACTAAAGGATTCAACCAAGATCATGCCATTCTTTTCCAGGTTTCATTCTCATCTAAATATTTTCTCTTTTCTTTCATTTTTGGTAACTTTTAATTTATCTAATATGACCATGTTATGTTGGGTGTTTAATCATATGTTAATTGTTATGTTCTTGCAACATCAATTAATTTGTTGATCTTTTCGGTTCTACAGTCAATTGCCATATGTTTTTTTGGTGAAGTATTATGGAATGGAAAAGGGGCATTTGATGAAGTTTTGATAGGCATGGAAGGAATTTTCAAGTTTCAAACGGTGATTAAACACCATCGCAAGGGTATAATAGTAAATGAACATGATTTTGAGGCCGAAGATTTCCATATTTGTAAAGAAGCATGTTTTAGTGCCTTCAAATCCGAAGATTTCCGTATTTGAAAAGAAGCATGTTCTAGTGCTTTCAAAGTCATGGATAAAGACGTTGAAAGGAGATGCAGGTGTTGGAAAATCTAATGTTTTGTTGAGATTTACTATTCTTCAGGTATGATTTTTTTTTTAATTTTTATTCTTTTTGCTATTAATTGTACTTGTGAATCTAAAAACTTAGTGATCTAAGTTAAGGTCTTTATTTGTAAAGTTTACTAATGTTTTAAACAATATTCTTTTAAATGGTTTTGTCGGAGACGTTGACACTTGTGTTATTTAACAGAGGTTCTTTTTACCCATATCAACACAGGTCAGGTATGAATTTTTTTAATTTTTATTTTTTTGTTGTTAATTGTACTTGTGAATATGAAAACTTAGTGATCTAAGTTAAGGTCTTTATTTGTAAAGTTTAGTAATGTTTTAAACAATATTTTTTTAAATGATTTTGTCAGAGACGTTGACACTTGTGTTATTTAACAGAGGTTTTTTTTACCCACATCAACACATGTCACAATTCCATAAAGAAAAGCAATCACAAAAGAGACCCGCGGCAACGCGCGGTGTCGATATGTAGTTATATATAATAATGATTATTACATAACATATGGTATTAAATAAAATAAAATTCATTATATGTAGATAAATAATAGTGTCGTTTTCACTCCTAAGCTTAATTAGGCAAGCTCTAGATGTGATAATTGAATTTAGGCTTGTTTACTAAACGAGCTTAATATATGTTCAAGCACGTTAATTTAAGTTTTGTGCAACTCGAGCTTTTAGTAAGCCGATCTCGAATAGTAATCCAGCAACCTAGATGGTTAAACCCCTGTTATTTGTATCAAATGGGTGAGCCTACATTCTTTTTTTATGACTGAAATATTGAATTGCATGTGTTGACTCTCAAAGGATTAGCAGCCTCACTTTTGTCATTTCACTATATGCCTTTGTATACTGTGACTTTTAAACATAAAAAAGAACATGGTCCTATCTACCAATTGAAAAAGAAAGCAAAACTATGAAGATGATAATGGAAATTTTTCCATCGTGATTTGTTTTCTTGCTGTCTGCTTTGATGGATTGATGTTAAACTAGTCATGGCTGGGACTTTGAGTGTGTTACAACTGCTTAAAAACTAACAAGGGTCTTTATATCTACATTATTATATTGTTGAGTTATTCTAAAAAAACAAAATATAAAATAATAAGAATGATTATTATCTACCGGATCTTATATTCAGTGGTTAAAAAAATTCGATAGCATAGTACTAAATAATTAGAACTTTAAATGATAAACCAATATTATTTTAATCTTAACCATATTTTCAAGTTCTGTCTTTCTTTTAAAAGACTCGGTAACTTTTGCATACAACATCGTTTTTTTAAATAGATTACACCATAAAAAGCGTTTTTTATATATAAAATGTGTGTAATGTTGATACATAAATGAAGTTTTCTTTCTCATGATTTCAACTTATTGTGTAATATTCGTTAGATCATTATGTAATCAAGTCATTGTGTAATATTCGTCAGATCATTGTGCCTAATGCTAATGTTGATCATTGTGTTTTTCTAAAAATTTAAATAACAAAACGATGAAAATGTATATTTTTTATATTTCCAGTTAATTGTGTAATCCTGATCAGGTTATCGTGTAATCCTCGTCAAGCAGCTCATTATGTATAATGCTAATTATCGTAGCTAGTGCTGGTCATTGTGTTATCTATTGTGTTTAGTGTTACTCATCATGTTATTCATTAAGTTTTTTAAAATGATGATTTTCGAATAACACAATACTAATAAATATAATTTATTTTATTTTTCTAGTTCATTGTGTAATCCTCATCAAGAAATTTTGTGACCCTCGTCAATTTAGAAGATTACATAATGATCTGATAAAATTATACAATAAGTTAAAAAAAATGAAAAAAACTTTATTTTTTATATCAACATTATACGTGTTTTAAAGATAAAAAAATCTCGTTTTTTATTGTTTAATTTTTAAAAAAATAAGGTCGTGTGTAAAAGTTACTGGCATTTTAAAATAAATGTGAAACTTGAGAAGGAAGAACACTATCAATTTTACCCTTAACATAATCTTGATCAAAAAGACATGTGTTAACATCTTAATCTACTTACACTTTCTAGCGTTTAAAGACTTTATAGTTGAATCTTTTTCTAACAATAAAAATATCATTAGATTGAAAATTGTTATTGGTTTGATAGCCTAGTATTAAGAGTTAAAGATTTTTCGAACACTATGATTTGAACCTGATTAAAAGTAGTTTTAATTCTCAAGTAAAGTATTATTGATAAACAAATTAGCTGTAAAAGTTGCATCAAATAACACTACATAAAACATAAAATCAATTACACTTACAAAAAGAATTTATATACTTTACTTATTATCAGTGTTTTCAGGCTCGGATCGGACCGGCCGGTCCGACCGGTCGGACCGCGATTCGGCTGCCTGGCCGATCCGACAGGGTGGTTCGTTTTGGTTGAGTTAAACCGGCCGGTTCAAACCGAGTCGGCGGTTGGACCGGCGAACCGGCCCGGTTCCGACCGGTTTTCTGATTTTTTTTTTTTTTTGATTTTAGTGGGTAAAAACGGGGTGTTAAACCATAAATTAGTACGTAGATATACAAATATAGTTAAGTTTTATATATAACTATAAAATATATGTATAAATCATATATAAATACTTATATTTAATTACATATATAAATATAATTAAAATATAGTTAAATCCGGTCCATCCGGTCCGACCGGTCCGACCACCAAACCAGTAAGGCGTCCGATTCGACGTCCGATCACGTTCTGAAAACATTGCTTATTATGATCGAAGGAAATAAAGCATAAGAACAAAACAAAAAGAAGATGGTGGTTGAGAATTCAATTTATACTTTCCATGTGGCTACCCTTTAGTGAACGTGTTTACTCCCATGGTATGTGATTCAACATGTGTGATATATCCAACAATTAGAAATGGAATTTGAGATTCTAAGTTATCGGATCAAAGTGATATTACAAAAGTTAATCCCACAACACCAGAGAGCTATTTTAAAAGGGAAAGATAAAGAATGTGTGTATTTGTATTTTCATTAATTCTGACTAACAATTGTATCTCTTAAAATACATAACACCAAGTACTTAAAATGAGTGATTATAAATATCTTAAAAACACTAATTTCAACATACTTTGATGTTTCTTTTTATATTTTAAGAAATAGCATTATTAATTAACTAGAATGAAATTACAAATAATCACTGAAATATTGATTCATTCTAAAAGTGTAAAGTGGTGAATCATATACAGAAGGGGAAACTCTGCTTGGATGCTGTGTTGTTTGCTGCTTGTTTTCACATCCATGTGCGATTTAGTTCCTCACTAAATCCCACTCTTTTCTGCAAAACCAAACAAATATTAATAATTTTATTATCTAATATATATTCCAAGAAATATTATATTTATCATCTAACGAATTAATTTGTGTGTTTTTTATGTTGTTTAAAAATCAAATTAACTGTAGTTCAATGACAAATCACTTGTCGTTTGAAGTAACAATGATTGGGAGAAATTTATATATAAAGGAATAGGTGGATTATTTAAATTAGTTTGACAATTTTGTATTTTTGACAAAAATAAAAATAACGTTAGCGAACCTAACAGATCGTGTGCCAGGTCGCAGAATGGAGATGGAGAATGGAGTCAAGTGCCAGGTCGGAGAAACAGGAAGAAGCAGGAGGGTCGGGAGGAGGTTACATTTTTCGTGGCGAACCTAACAGATCGTGTTACTGGATCCTTACTCTGAGAGCATTCAAACCATTTGGGACTATCTCTGATGCTTATGTAGCAAAGAAAAAGGATGCTCATAGGAATCATTTTGGTTTTGTGAGAATGCTAAACGTCAGGAATATGGTGAAACCTTAGAAGGTATGAATTCAGTCAAATTGTTTGAAACAAAGGTGCAAGTCTCCTTGGCTAAGTACGATAAAAACCATAAGCCACTCGAATATGGAAGCAACAGTAACATTGGCATGCACTGGAGGCCAAAGAACCCGATCCCGAATCACGATAGCCGGATACCTAACAGAGTGAATAATGGGGTATCATACAAAGACGCATTGACAAATGGTGAGCCTAGGTCGCATGAGGAACCACGATCCATCACTCTTGATGGCATCAAAGAAGCTTATTCTCGGAGCTGGGTTCGTAGATCGGTCTGGGGGTCTTTGAAGAATCTAGAAGATCTGGTACATCTAAAGGAAAAATTAGCTAGCGGTGGATTCACTGACGTGGGAATCTCCTATATCGGCGGACTCACTATTTTGATTACCTTCAAACGACGTCAAGTGGCAGTTGAATTCTTGAAGAGAAAGGATGATGTATGGTCAAGATTTTTTGTAAATGTTAGCTTGTGGAATGGTGAAAACATTGAGACGGGTAGAATTTCTCGTATTCGTATTAGCAACGTTCATGTCCTGTTAAGGGACAATGAGCTGTACGATCGTATTGGTTCTCTATTCGGGAACATTATAACACCATCGGACTTCTCATGGGGTTCGGTGAACAATTCAACGAGTAGCTGTGTGATCCTCACACAACTAATTAAACATATCAACGAGATCGTTGTAATTAAATGGAAGAACAATGCATATCAGATTGGCGTTACGGAAGAAGTTTATGACCCGATATCAGACCTTAATGTCCGGCTTGATTCAATTGATTCGGGAGATGATACTGATGACTTGGTTGATGATCTGGAAGAGGGGGAGATTAGAGGTATGGAGATGGAGTTTGAATCTGAACCCACCCCCAACAGAATAGAGCCTCAACCGGCTCCGAGGTCGATCCGGCTCAGGCGGTGATCTCCGATGAGAAGGAAGTCTTGGGAAGGTGAAAAGTCTTTGCCTTGTGACTTGGATAGAACGGCTACATTGCATGTGGAGGAGACGATTCATGCAGTGGCTGGCGGGAACACAATTCAAGAATGCCAATTAAATTCTCCAATTGGGCCACAAATTTTAAATAATGTATTGACAAACGGGCCTGATGCAAATGATGGGCCGTCTGGAATTACTTTGGGGAAAAGGGCTAGGAAGGATAGAAGCCCACCCTCGTGGGCCTTACTCAAGGTCCTACCACAAAAGTCTGCACCTATTCCACCGTTGAGAACTGCTTTCCCGACCTTAACTCTGAACCTGAGATGAGCAGCCCTAAATATGTGAGCACGTCTCAGAGGGGTTCTATTCGCTCCACTTCGTCATCCGTTATGGACTCTCGGGTTGGAGTGGATCACCTATTCACCGCCGACAGTGTCTCCCTGCAGAAGCAGATGGCGATCGTTGGGATCGGGAAGTAGCCAAGACTATTGCATATGGGGAGAAAATTGGTATTCAATTATCGGAATTCGCACCGGAGGTAAGGGAAATTGTAAGTGGTGATGGTGTCGTTGAGGTTAACAATAAATAGTCTATCAATAAATTTGCGGGGGGCGAGAGACCGGAGGAAACACGGGTGGATCCGGGGTCTAAAGACTAGCCATAAAGTTCACTTGATTGCAATTCAAGAAACCAAGATTACCAGAATTCGGATTTTAGATTCATGTTTTTTGGGACCGGTCGGCATTCCAGGTGGAGGTTGTACATTCTGAAGGTTTGTCGGGGGGTTTAGCCATTTTGTGGGATCCATCAATATTCCAGATGACTAGCTCTATAAAAACAAGACACTTCCTTGTTGTGTCTGGAACTATGGCTGCAACGGGATACCTGGTTAATGTAGTCAACATACATGCTCCGAACGAGGCTTTTAAGCGGCGGGATTTGTGGGGAGAACTGCTAAGAATTCGCAACTCTCTGGATGGTGCATGGCTATTTATGGGGGATTTTAAACAAGGTTCGAGACAATCAGAACGACTTAATTCGGAGTTTAATGAAGGAAACGCCATTGCTTTTAATTCTTTCATCGCAGAAGCAGATTTACATGAACTTTCAATTGGAGGTCACTGATTCACCTACATGGCCGACAATGGCTCTAGTTGTAGCAAGCTGGATCGTTTTCTCGTTGTAAGAATTTTTTAATCTTGTGGCCGAGGCTACGGTTAAGCCCTATCCTGTATGCTCGGATCACTGCCCTTTACTTATGAACATGGTGGCTACGGACTTTGGTCACATTCCTTTTCGTTTCTTTAACTCATGGCTAGATCTTCCCGGATTTGAAAATTACGTAGCTGAGGGGTGTAGTACATTCAATTCAATGGACCTGCTGATTTGGCCTTGGTGATCAAACTGAATTTGCTAAAAATAAGATTAGAAGTTGGGTTTTTACCGAAAAAGAAAAAATGAAGGTAGATATAGGGAGGTGTTAAGGAAGTCGGGGATTGGAGGTTTTTGGCAGAATCTAGGCATTTGTCATCTATTGAAATTAATAAACGCTTGGAGGGCAAAAGTTTCTTACTAGAATTCGATAAAAATAGAATTCGGGACATTCAACCAAAAGCAAGAATGAACTGGGCGCTGGAAGGGGATGAGAACTCAAGTTACTTCTACCAACTGTAAACGCTACATGTTAAATAACAGAATTAGCGGGCTGAAGATTGATGGGGTTTGGATAACTAACCCGCGGTGTATTAAAGATTTTGCACTTAAACTATTTTACTACCAAGTTCTTGGAACCAATGCCGCGACGACCACAATTCCAATGTGAAAAATCCCCCGGGTCATGGATGCGGATGTGGGTTTATCACCCTTATCCCAAAAAGGCGTGATCCGGTGGGATGGGAGACTTCGTCCTATAATACTCATTGGGATGGTGAATAAAGTTATAACTAAAGTCTTATCTAAAAGGGGAAAAAAGTCATGGGGTATATGGTTGTGCAGAACAGTCGACTTTCATCAGGGCCGTAGCATTCTTGATGGACCGTTGATACTAAACGCGGTGATTGGTTGGATGAAGAAAACTAAAAAAACAAGGAATGCTATTCAAGTAGATTTAGAGAAGGCCTTTGATTCTTTGATCTAGTCTTTTCTAGATTCTATCCTTAAACAGATGAACTTCCCGGATAAATGGATTGGTTGGGTGATGGCTCTCGTGACTTCGGCTAGAGCTTCGGTTTGATTAACGAATCCCACGGTTGGTGTTGCTGGGAACCGGGGACTTAGACAGGGGGACCCACTATCCCGTTCCTTTTTGTATTAGCTATGGAAGCATTATCATGCTTTATAAATCGGCGTGCTCCAACGGTTTATTAAAGGATATATCATTTTGGTCCCGGTTCCGTGATATCATCTCTGTTATGCAGACGACGTTGTTTTCTTAGGAGAGTGGGTGGTGTCAACGCCATTAGCCTAAGAAGATTGCTTAGATGCTTCCACTTGGTGTCCGGTCTTAAAGTTAATATGTCTAAATGTAATATTGTTGGTATTGGGGTGTCGAATGAAGATGTGGTTATTTGGCTAATAAACTGAGATGTGGAAGAGGAGAATTCCCCTTTAAATACCTTGGCCTCCCGGTGGGTGCAAACATGAACCTTGTAAACATTGGGAGCCGATTATCGAGAGTTTCAGAAGAAGGCTATCGATCTGGAAGGCAAAATGCTTATCCTATGGGGGAAGGTTAACACTCCTAAATCCGTAATGAACGCTTTACCCACTTACTTTTTCTCACTGTTTTGAGCTCCGGAGGCAATTATAAATAGATTGGATAAATTACGAAGGGGTTCTTTGGGGTGGCTCGGAGGAAAAGGCCAAGCTAAACTGGGTGGCATGGGACAAGATAGTGGCACCTATACAATATGGCGGTCTTGGTTTGGAATCTCTAAAGGATATGAATCATGCTCTTCTTGCCAAAATGGTGGTGGAGGTTTAAAATCGACCCGAATGGACTATGGAGGAATGTCATATGGGCTTTGCATAGCCATTCACGTGCATGGAATTACATCCCTTTAAAACTTTCATTACCGGGCCCATGGAAGTCCACGGGAACGGTGATACAATAATGGCTCAACGGGGAATAAACATCCCAGAATAGTATGTGGTTGTAAATCAAGGAACTATGATCAGATTCTGGAGGATAGAGGGTGGGAAATAAGCAGCTGGCGACTACATATCCGGACCTGTTCCAATTAGAGTCTAACAAGAATTGTTGCATTGTGGATCGATGTTGTTTATGAAGGGTCTTACTCATGGGTGTTGGGAGGGGACTAGAGACCCCATATGCAGACTGAAGCTGCTCAACTAGATCACTTATCAGCACTATACCCCACTCCGGCTCTGCGAGATGGTGTCGATCAATGGCAGTGGTGTTGTGGTCTTCGGGGAATTTCTCTATTATAGTATAAAAGCAAAGTTGAACGAGCTAAGGAGTTTTGATCCAGGGACAAGTTTGAATGGAATAAGTGGGTTCCGAAAAAGGTCGGGATTTTGGTTTGGCGCGCAAAGCTAACAGATTCCAACAAGGACGCTTTGCAGCACAAGAAGAAGTTACCCGTGTCGTCCTTACTATGTTGTGTATGCGGGGAAGCTGCGGAATCGGTAGAACACTTATTTGTTATGCGGTTTTGCGCAAACCATTTGGTCATCATTCTCTGTGCGTGGTGTAAGGTCCCCCCTATATGCATTTGAATTCAAGAACCTACTGGAGTTGCATAAATTCTCGATGGTCTCATATGTCCAAGAAGGCCATTAGTAGCGTCGTACAACAACAATTTGGGTCTTTGGAAAGAAAGAAAGAAAAAATTCCGTGGAGTACAATGTGCGTACAGGAATGCATCGGGGAAGTGAAATCGCAAAGTTCCTATGGGTAAAGAGTAGATCTAAACAATCATCATTGGAATGAAGTTCTTGGAGTAACTTCTGTTTGGAAGAATAGGTTGGTGATAGAACATTAAGATGTGTAATTGTAACTGTAATGATGCTAAAAGTTAAGCTTGGATATGGTTCAATTTGGTGTCTTTGGAAAGAAAGAAATGAAAACAAAATTCGTGGAGTACAATGTTGCGTACAGGAATGCATCGGGAAGTGAAATCGCAAAGTTTCCTATGGGTAAAGAGTAGATCTAAACAATCATCATTGGAATGAAGTTCTTGGAGTAACTTCTGTTTGGAAAGAATAGGTGGTGATAGAACATTAAGATGTGTAATTGTAATTGTAATGATGCTAATAATTGGTAAGTTTGGAATGGGTGTATGGGTGGTAATGGTTAGTTCCTGTAACTATTGCTAACTCTTTGATGGAATGGATAATTATTGATTGATCTTTCAGAAAAAAAAACTAAACCTTTTAATAACGTTTTAGAAAGACTACATCAAAATGGCAATTGTTTCAATCCCCAACAATTCTGATATTATCAGTCTTTTAAATATAATAATCAATTTCTATTTTACTGTCATATAATTTTTTAATATCATATATACAAACTGCATTCGGAATTTAAAACTGAATTGTTTCTAATTCGATAAATTTAAAAAACTTTACTTTAATCTGAATTTGAATTTGGTTCTTTGAATTTGAGGTTTATTATTTAATTCAAATCTAAATCACAAAAATCCAAATAACTAAAGTCAAACAAGGCAAGAAAATGGCATAAAAGCGGGGTCAATGGGTGTTAGATGGACACCAAATGCTTAAGAAATCACATGCATAAATATTATGAATATTTTTGTAAACCTTTTGTCAAATTATGTATTTTTTTTACATATCATATACAATCATTCCAATTCCATGCTATCCAAATATTTTGACTTTGTTTTTATTCCATTATTTTAATCACTTACAACCTAATTTATCATCTACTTGTATATACAAACAAAAACATGATCTCACAAATAAATAAAATAAAACCATCAAACACATTATATCAAAAATAAAAATAAAAACTTACACACGGCCCTTGATGATCACACCATCACTACCACCACTGGACTTCCACCCCACCCGTCGTTCCTCCGCCGTTCCACCGCCACTGCCGCCAACGTCACCGCCGCGCGACTCTCCATGCAAAGCTCCATAATCTTCTCCACCACCTCCTTCTCATCTCTACTCTCCTTCATCAACCTCTCAACCTCCACCTTTGGAACCTCATCTTCACCCAAACGGATCACCGCCACCGTTTTCCGCACAATCCTCGATCCTTTCATCATCGACAAATCGGAAGCCGACCTTCGAGCCAGCTTCAAGCTCTCGAGCCGCTCCCTGGCGCCCATAATGATCCCGAACGCACCTCCTTGCGCCTCTATCGTCCACAACCTTAGGCAGCTCAACCATGAAGTAAAGCCGCTTAGCCTTGAGCTCTTCATGCGGCTCAACGGCTTCGCTCGGATCCCATAATTCTCCACCATTTCTGCATCCAATAACACCAGACCGGGTGGTCCTTTACGACATCGCCCGCGGTCACCGGAGTCTTTATCTATCGTTTCACGGTGATTTTCATGATGGTTGTAGTCTTCTTGTGTCCTAAATTATTCCCATTTTTTTTTTGAAAGTTTGATATATTATTTGAAATGAGGTTTAGGGTTATGGAGGGTGCATGTGTATGAGGGAATTGGTGAATATATATAGTAAAAGAAAAAGTGCAAATACAAAATGTATTTTGTTACAAATGTGAGAAGACATGCAATGAGTAAATAAAAAAAAGACATAAAAAAATTATATCTCACAATGTAAATCAAATTTCAAAAAAAATAATCGAAGCTTTTGTTCCCTAGTCGTACTCACTAAGAAAAAAATAAACGAAAAATTAAAAAAAATAAAAAAATTAATTTTTTATTGTGTCATTTATGAAAAAAAACAATAACTTCATTGTGTCATTATGAAAGACACAATGACATCATTGTGTCAATATAAAAGACACAATGACGTAATTGTGTCATATAAATACACATGAAAAAAAAATATTTTTTTATTTTTTTTGTGAAAGAGGACAACGAGAGAAACAGAGGCTCCGAAATATTTTTTTAAAATGCGATTTAGATTGTGAGATATTAATTTTTTTGTGATTTTTTTAGCATTATTGTGTCTTCTCACACTTTATAGCAAAAATACACTTTGTAAAATAACCTCACTCATAAAAAAATATTTGTATTAGGGTCAACTGAATAGAACTATTTTTTAAATTGTCGAATGTGTTACGATATCCAAAAGCTTTAGTCGAACTAATTAATACATAAGATATTTGTTTCATTTTGTTTCTGTTATTTTTAATTAATAATCTGCTTTAAAACTAAAAAAATGACCAAGTATATTTGGTCGATCAAATGGTACGGACATATATAGTAGTTATGGACATGATATTCTCAAATGTATTTTAATATTAAAAAATTCTGATAAGTTAAAACTTACAATATTTAGTTCAGTTTTTGTTTGGTAGATTTGCTTTATGATGTGTAAAGAAATAAGCGACAGACGAAAATAAAAATAACAAATCAATAGCTCGTGTCTTTGGATACTGCAATAGCCTTGCATCTTATTCTATTTAAGTATTGTAATATTGTTAATAATATGGAATTAAAAATTTCGATAAAGTTTTATGATAGAAAGTACAATAATCGGAGTTAAATACGACTATTTATAGAACTTTTGGTGTTTGAATGTATAGGTAAGGAGTAGTTATTTGTTTGTCGGTGTAATTTAGTTTTTTTTTTTTGGAATGACCGGTGTAAATTGGTTATGAGTTTATGTTTTTTTCGTATAGTTTAAACTCCAATCCATCAATCACTTCAAATACCTCTAAATTATATATGATTAAGTATATGTTTTGTATGGTTATTATCCCAAATATTATGGTTACAACGGACATAATTCCGCAATGATTTACTAGCTAGGGGTGTGCAACGGATCGAACGGCTAGCACCAAACTGGAACCAGTTGGAACCGGGAACCAGATAACCTAAATCTAAAAACCGGAACCTAACCTTATGAGAACCTAATCGTTTTGGTTTTCTTAACCGAGTAAACCGGTTCCGGTTTTGTTGAAGAACCAGTATGACCCGCTTTGTTAAGAGCTAGCTTAAAATTAACGACATGATGTGATCATCATTAAAAAAAAACATATTAATGGGTGGCATGTTCGTCCTTAGAATGTGTTCATGATGCCTATAAAAATATGTATACTTTTATAGCCATTTTTGTTAAGGATCTTTGCTCTGATTTGTGAAAGTTTAGAAGTTAATGATGTGTTAGAGTTAAGTAGAGAAACACCATCAGAAGCCTTTTATGTTAAGAATTTGTAAATCTTGCTTCATAAAAAGATAGTATATTATTACAATTTAAACATCTCATTGCTTAACGGGTTTTTTAGGTAAATACCCGATCGGAACCGAAAACAAACCGTAAACCGTTTAGGCATATTTATAGGAACCGGGAACTGAACTATACTAATACAACCGGCTTTAGACGGTTTGGTCCAGCCGGTTCTGAAGTTCGGTTGAAAAGAACCGGTTCTGAAGTGATGTTGTGTACAACTTATCGGAAAATCTAAACATGATTATACCACTTCGATTATAGCTATAGATTTAATTTCATGATAACCGATACATGCAAACGGTGACACACACTCCAACATGTGCTACACATTGCAAAGTGTTAGAGCTTTCTTTTTTTTTTTTTTTTTTTTAATTACACCATCTTATATTAATCTTGCCATTATAATATGACCAAGAGCATATAAACCGCAAGTGAAAGAGTGACTTAATTTATAATTAATATTTAATATTATGTGTATAGTATTGTTCTTTTTAATTTGCATAACATCATCTTTGATTTTATAAATAGACTGGAAACAACGGTCGGTTTTGTTGTATAAAGTTTGAAATTTAATCGTTGGATAATATATACTTTCGTAGATTTAGATTAATAACAACGAATAGTATATATATATTAGTGATTTTGTACTCTGCTAAGCTTCTTGCTAGTGTCTTATGAATCTTTGTTGCCGTAAGAAAAATAGTATCAAGGCTCTCGCGTTGTTGTAGCGGGTGTAAATTCGTTGAAAAATAGCTGACGTTGAAACGTTGTTGCTGTTGAAAATACATAATTATTTTTTTTATAATTCAATATTAAACACATTTAGTTATTTTAATTACTTGTATATTGGTTTCTTTTCATGATTGGCCGGTTCCTCATATGGATATGGGCTTATGAGATCATCATAACTAATATGAAAAATGCAATCATATCACTATTTAATGAATAGTAATACAGTGCTTCCCCTTCTTCTTCAAGGGCTCTCCACTGCCATCCATCTTCACGTGCCCATCTTTGGTCTTCATCCTTCACGTCGCCGGCGATCACCACACCACCACCACCACATCCATCTCCACCACCGTAACATCTACAATGGAATCCCTCTCCTCCGTCTCCACATCCCATCGTTCCTCCCCAAACCCCCTTCCACAAACACCATAACCACCGCAGGCGATCGCTGGCGGTGTACGTCGGAGCCGAACGCCTCCTGCACACACCGCCGCCCTCATCTATCGCTCAGCCCCCATCACCTCAAACACAATCGGCCTCACTGCTCACCATCAGACATCACTGCTCCACCTCCTGCCACCTCCGCTCCCGCTGCCCGCCCCCCTTACGAACCCTAAAACCCAAATTAGGGGTGGTGGATTTGTTGGTGGTGGAGGCGGAGGTCGACACAGTTTATATGGAAATGGGGGGGAAGGTATGTTTTTCTTTTTCTTTGATTCAATCAGAGTGATAGAAATCATAGATTAGTAGAATTCATCTTTAATAGATTCCTGTGAAACAATTGGATTACAGATTAGTATAGGATTTGTAGTTTGTCTTTACTCTATTGATGAAAAGGGATCAAAGTTGTGGTAATATTGATAACAAAATTGCTTGTAGTATGATGAAATGCATTAAGGATTGTGATAAAGCTGTTGAGAGAGGAAGAGAGCTCGATCGGATTATAAAATAGTTGCCAGGGCTTCTTTGACAAGAAAAGGAACTGCTTTGGTTAAGTTAGCCAAGACTTCTAAAGATTACGAGACTGCAATCGAGACGTTTCAAAAGGCTTTACAAAGCATCGCAACCCGACACGTTGAAGAAGCTGAACGATGCAGAGAAAGAGCAAAGAAAGAGTGGAGCAGCAGGAGTATTATGACCCTAAACTTGCAGATAAAGAACGCGAGAAAGGGAATGAGTGCTTCAAAGAGCAGAAGTACCCAGAGGCTATCAAGCATTACACGGAGTCTTTGAGAAGAAACCCGAAAGATGTAAGGGTAACTAACTGTCTTCTTCTTCTTCTTCTTCCACTTACCTTTGATTATACAGTTAACAAATACGTATGAATTGATGGTAATGTGCGTGAATGAACCTGTTTGCAGGCATACAGCAACAGAGCTGCTGCTACACGAAGCTTGGTGCAATGCCAGAAGGGCTGAAGGATGCAGAGAGTGCATAGAGCTTGATCCAAAGTTCACAAAGGGATACACAAGAAAAGGTGCAATACAGTTTCTTCATGAAAGAGTATGATAAAGCTTTAGAGACCTTCCAAGAAGGACTCAAACACGATCCCCAAAATCAGAATTACTAGACGGGGGTAGAAGTTACAACCAATCCCTATTGTTATGTTATGTGAATTTTGATTTAAGCTAATAATAACATGAACGTTACTCGACTTTTGCAGCTGTGTTCAGTAAATTAATCGGGCCAGCCGTGAATGATTTGACCCTAAGGAATTGAGTGTATTCTGTTGATGCAGGCTAAGGCTATGCAGGATCCTGAGATTCAGGGGACTCTTATCGATCCTGTGATGGCACAGGTATTAAAGGATTACAAGAGAAACCAGTGGCAACAGGATCACATGAAGAATCCATTGTGATGAACAAAATCCAGAAACTCATAAGCGCTGGGATTGTGCCGATGAGTAGAGGTTTATTTTCTCACCATTATTTGCAATGAATTTACTCTTGTAGCTGTGAATTTCTATTTTGTCTGTGGTTTTGAACCTCATTACTGATGAAAAGTTTATCATGTCTGTTTTGCAATTTGTAAGCTATAGTATTCTTAATAATGAACCATGTTTTACCATGTAGAAACGAATAACAGCTATATCTCATGAGTCTAAAAAATCTGCACGAGAGGCACTGGGCTATAGGGTCCCCGTGTTTTTTTTGTAAAAACACCTCTAATTAGTTTCCATATTTAGTAAACAAAACATGTTACTGTACATGTAACAACTAGAACGTATATATGAATTTATCAATCAGGACATACCATATGGACAGTAAGAGGTCTAAAGATTTAATATATTGATACCAAATTCTAAAGAATAGCAATGTCAAATTGTAACAGTAAACAATACCAAATTCTATTGTAATACCAAGTTAATATTATTAAACTGGAAAGGACATTAGAGTTGTATGAAAGCAGGGGCATGAACAGTAAGCTAAAAGGCTGTTTAGTAGCCTTTTAATGGTCATTAAAGACTACCTTAGTGGTTCATATCCTCTTAATGATTAAAAAGTAACATTAATGTTAATGATTAAAAGGTAATCTCTTAAGCTTACCTTTTCCATTAAAAAGTTATAAACAACCAAGTGGTAGCCTCTTAATTACTGTTAAAAGACTACCAAACAACCTTTTAAGTTTGGTTAGTTAGGTACCGGTTGCATTGGCTTGCAACTATTTTCAATGTGCAGCCACAACCTGCCATTAGTTCTGAGCCACACGTTGAACATTCCAATTTTATAACCGTTTTGCGGCGTTCCCAAGACGCGCAACGCGCGTCTGGGTAATAACACTAGTTATCATTCATTTTTTAATTAGTTCCGTTTTTCTTCACTTATTTTCACATCGACGTAATGCTAAACTCTTCGGGTAACAGTTGTTGCCTCGGTTCATACCGTGATTATGTTGCTGTTTATTAGTGCGGAATTGAACTACTAATTGCTACTGGAACTGATCAGATTGTACACGAGCAGCAGCATATGTACGTCGCTGTTACGTGATATACCGGCACGGTATAAGAGTAATGTTGAGGCCCCTTCGGATCAATATTGTGGATGAACATCGATTAAGAGTATGCACGGATTTGTGCAGTGACTCGATGGAAAACATGGTAAAACGGCACACAAAACACACACAATACAATCTGATTACCACACTAATGTCAACATACACATAGGGTATTAATGCCCTTACAATGTACAAACTATTAAAACTAACACAATCAACACTTTAATTCCGCATAATTTACAGGTTTGCCTTTTTCTATTTTGACTTTGCTAATCTGACTTTTAATTGTCTAATTTCTTGATTAAAAATATCCAACTAGTAAAAAGTTGTAGAAATATAAATTTCTTGAAATAGATCGAAGAGCATACTGAAGTGATAATTCCATAATGGGTTGTATTAGTCGTATTAATTTAAACGTAATTAAGTATTCTTCTGTTCGCATGTTGTAGATGAATAACTCAAAGGAAAAATGTATGCAAGATTTTTATATTACTTTACAAGAGGGATAATACCACAAACTTTTATATTTAAAAATTTTTCAAGTTGAAGAAGGAAGGCACAAACTCAGCCTGTTATGTTATTCATATAGCAAGATACAGTATGTGACTGAACAGGTAAATTTGTACTTATTGTGATTTAACAAGTTTTGATGAGTTATTATGAACAAAGTTTTGATGAGTTATTATGAACAAAAAGATATTCAGTGTTAAGTTGTTATTTTTAGTTTTTTTAAGAACTCCTAATAACCACACACACCACCACACCACACACAACACCACCACACACACACACACACACATATATATATATATATATATATATATATATATATATATATATATATTATATATATATTATATATAGATATATATATAATATATATATTTATATATAATATATATATATATAATATAATTATTATATAATATATATATATATTATATATATATATATATTATATATAATAGATATATATAGATATACACTTGACAAGATTGACCTTCCCATAATGATGTTCCTAGAGGCAAAACCTCTGTCACTAGGCACCCACCCCAGTAGTCACGTTGAAACATGATATGATACATGGTTATTTGCTATGTGTAGAAGTAAATGCTGTTGGTGTAAGATCGACACTATGCTTGTGAGAAAAAGGTTTCTTGTTTATACAAATCTGACTATCCTTAGTTGTATCTAAAATATATTGTAGTTTTTATAAGAAGTTTAGACATAACCCAACTTTTATTTATAAACTTTTATGTGGGGCTTCTCAAAAACATTTTTTTTTTAATTCACATTAAAAATAAAAGACAAATAGACAACAAGTTGCGTCGTCAGCCCTTGGGTTCGCAATTAAATTGAGATCATGGGCTCGTGTCTCGTTCCAAAAATCGAGTCCATCAAACATGCTCCATGAGTTGTGATCAAGTATGGAAAAGAAACGGATGTACTATGAAGTAATGATGTTTCCTTGGGCTTCAAGTGTCTTAAAAGTTACGATTCCACTTTTACCATGTAGCAACAAGAAATTAAAACCTCAATCCCCAATGGTGAAAGTTTTCTTATCCTTTCATGGCATGTAGCAGGAGCTGATTACATGCTAGTGACATATGTATGTCAAGTCTTTCAGGTGAAGTCTACGAAGGAGAAACGTTTTTCCCTCGTTCATGTGGGATAGTTTTAAGAGCCCATTGGTGTTTCGTTAGTAGTTGAGATGATGCATAAACGAAAATACCAGTTGAATGAGTATGGAATACTAAGCACCATATGTATGGACAATGGCTTCTTTGGCCTCTGCGTGTTGTTAACGTGACCAAGTTTTCCGTTTTTATCATGTGTCGAAAACATGAGAAGATCTTAGTGATTTGATATCTATCAGATGGTTCGTGATGTCATGGCGGTATATCCTTTTGTGTTGATGTTATAATAAACCAAAATGCAGGATGTTAGAAATGCTAATAGAAATTTAGATATATAATGCAGTGTGATATCCTTTGGCAATTTATAAATCATGAAGCATAACCCTACAAGGACATACTGTAAATAGGCAAGTCATGAGTGAAACTGTCATGAATTCACAACAACACAATATGCAATTGCCAATCAATTCCAAAATCATGAAAACAGTCACAAATTTAGTTCACACAAGTTATTCTCAATCCAAATATGAGGTCAAACAAACAATTGACAGTATCCAATGAATCATTTTGCAAATACAAGAAAAGAATACAAAGAAAGCCCGAGATGAATCTTGTTTCATCGCGCTTAAGATCTCAGAACAAAAACCTTGAGTATGTGAAATCAAGAATCAGATTAATGAACAAATTAGCAAGTTATTAAGTGATTACTTACGAATTTTAAGCGTGTTGGGACCTTTGAAGATGCTCCAGTAATGATCTAGCCTTTCGTTTAGCCCTCTCTGACCCATTTTTTACCAATTCTCTTAATGGGATTACTGCCCCAAGTCTGCTAATACAATCAAGATTATCTTTATCTCTTTTGCACAAAGAAAGCAAGATTGACGTAGCGTTTTCTTTGTTTCTTGAAGGCCCGGTTCTTGTAAGATCAATTAAAAGAGGTATTGCGCTAGCTTTGACTATGGCAGATTTAGCTTCTTGATGGCTAGCAAGAATTGAAAGTATAGTCAAAGATTCATCGATCATACAACTACTTGAATCATTCAACATTTTAAGAAGAACTGGAATGATTCCCGCCCTCACGGCTCTTCCTTTACCCCGGATAAATGCAAAGATTAAACAAAGCTGTTGCAGCATCTTTCTTCCCTCGATGCTTCCGTTTTCAAGAAGATTACAAGCTCAGGATCGCTCCCGATGCACCATTATTATCTTATTCTCATTTGCAAGTGATAAACTGAAAAGGGTTGCAGCTGCATTTTCTCTAGTTTCAGTTGTTCCGACTCTTAAGAGATGTACAATTGAAGGTACCACATTGGCTAGCATTATAAGCCCTTTGTTTGTATTCATGTATAGAAAGGTTCAAAAGTGAAGTGACTGCATTCTCTTGTGTGATAATATCATCAGATGTTAACAAACTCACAAGATCGGGATTGCTCCCGCTTCAGCTAAGAGTATCCGGTTATCTGTGCTTCCTCTAGACAAAGATCTGATTTCAGCCAATGCTGACCTTCTTTCTTCAATGGACTGGCTAGAGAGGTTTCGGACAAGTATTTCAATGGCTTCTATATCTTCACTTACATCACGAAACGACCCATCACTTCTTTTCAATCTCCTGTTTGTTAGTGTATTGGTTGCTCCATGTTGTGATCGATACACCATTGTGTGATTAAGCTTCTTAAGACATAGTTAGGAGTCAGAGTGACGTTCTGAAGTTTTTGTTGAGTCTTTGGCATGTGGTTTTCCGCGATCAATCCATCTTTGTATGTATGATCTCTCATAAGTCTGCAAGAAAGTATAAGATTTATAAGAAACAACAAAAGATTGTAAAAAAAGCGTATGAATTCAATTTGAATGAATATAAAATCTACCTGTCCGTGGAAACGATAACTGGATCGCGCATTAGTTCAAGAGAAATAGGGCAAAGGAAGTCAACAGGAATTGCAGGAGCACCCAATTTCTTGTTTTCATCTAATAAAGATGATGTTTCAGATGAATTCTTTGAAGTTTCCAACTCACAAACCATTTCGTTCTGCTTACACCCTTCAGAAACAATCTCATTCGATACACTTTCCACCTTTGTTTCTGTTCCTTGATGATTAATATTAATGGTGGTTTCAACAGGATGAAGATCTATATCTGAGCTTGAATTCAGGGGTTTACCATATCTTTCTCGCGCTCTCCGCAGCTGACCTCACTCCTAATCAACCTAAAAACATGATTCAACATCAACAAACCGATCAAAAACATGAATTCAGATGATAATTTTATAATTAATCATCTTCTTACCTGTTCTTGAACTTCCTCTGAGATTTCAAACTGATCATACGGTAAGTTTGCTAGCGCCTTCTCTAACTTCCATGTAACACCATTGAACTGTGACGCAATTTCATAGCTGCTTCATCCTTTAATCAAACGTAACAAGCATATATTCAGAATTCAAATTCTGCATATTGATCATCAAATTAAACGATACACCGTAATGATTGAAGCAATTTGATCAAATTTGATCAAATCATTAGTTGTTTACTCTATAAGTGTTAATCAAGTGAAACTACACCAAGTATGAAATTACACAATCAAACATGCCTAAACTCCAATTCACGCCGCTCAAACTGTGAATTTCAATTATGAAATGAACATGATGATGAAGATGAAGATGAAGATGAAGATGAACTCACCGGAGAGACCGTACGATCAAAATTGCCAGCAATTACAAGCAGCTTCTTAGCAGACTGAAGAGCAACAGTCAAATCATCCAACCACCACGAAGAAGACGAATCAAACACCTTCAAATCCCCCTTGAAATCCCTGATTTCCTCCAACAAATGCGACAACAACGCGACTCTTCTACAAAGGTCCGTACAATCCTTCTTAAACTCCCACAAAATCCGGCGCCGGAGGTCCGACTGACATCCCTAACGACACGGAGGAGTGACTGCACGGCGGCGGAGACGACGGCGACTGAATCAACTCCGGCCATCGGCGGCGAAATTGCGTGTGAAACACACCTAATGAGTGTGCGATTGCGTGAGGATGAAGGAATAAGGAGTGTTGTTGTTATTGAATGTTTGAAGCAAAATCAATTGTGTGAAATTGTTGAAGAAATTATGGCGAAAATCTCGGAGGAAGAAGGATGATAATGATATTATTTTATTGAGGGTTTGAATGAGTAGTTGTTTGTTGTTGCTGGTGCGTGTTCATGGTGTTAGTGTGTGAGAGAGAAAGATGAGAAGACAGTTGTAAAGGGGAATATTGTGCAACGGTGATTTCGTTTGCAATAATTGAGAGACCACACATATGTATGTTGCGTTATGAAAAACTCTAATATTATTTTAGATCATTTATGAGTAGATAATGTTATCTTGTAGAAATTGTATATTCTTTTAAATCGCATTTATAGATAAAAAAACTAAGAATATCTATTTATCTTTCAGTTTTATTAATCCTTCAATTCGAGAAGATTATGTTTTATTACGAAGGACAGTGTCCTTTTGAAAGATTAGTGTTTCTTTTACGGGTAACACATCAATTACCTATCTACCTACAGCTTTAATTAAGAATTGTACCACATGAATATCAAGACGTTCTTTTAACTACTTGAGAAAATTAATTAGAACTACATTTAAGTAAAGAAGTGGATAACCGTTTATAGTTTATACATAACACATATCAAATTTAGTGGGAGATGCAATGCGGGACAGTTTTTATATAATTGTCTTCATATTACAGTTAACGTCATATATATATGGTTTTATACTTTTATGTGATTCTCATGTTTTATATTTAAAAATGATTTTGTATTTACTAGACTTGTATATAACTTTAATTATGATTAAATATGAAAACAAATTATTTTTAGTACAATGCTAAATTTTTATTATTAAAAGTTGATTAGATAAATGAATAATGTTAGTTTTTATAGATAATGCTAGAAGTTCGGTTTTCAATGAAGCAAGTAGTTCAGTTTGTCAATTGTTTATGAACTTGTAAAATTAGATAAAATATATTACTTAGTTAATTAGTTAGATAAGATTTGTGGTAACTATCTTTATTATCCACAGTAATCTATAATACATAATATTTTATGTCTTTGTATTATTCTTCTCAGGCCGGCCCATGTGTATATGTGAGTGAAGCTGGGACTTGGGGCCCCTCAAAAAATTGGGCCCCTCAAAAAATTGGGCCCCCATTTTAAAACAAAAATAAGTTATATGTATGCATTTGGGCAGCCCACATGAGGATTAGTTGGGTTGATCGAACTAACAGGGGCACCAAAAATGAATTTGATTGACGTATAAGTCGTTGAGAACAAAGTTGGTATAGGGGCATTGGTTGCTTAAAAAAATGAAGAGTCGAAGATATCTTCGAACTTCGATAACGCATATCAACAGATCGGATGGTCGATTGTGTTTTTAGGAGGGAGGAAATAATGATTATGAAGATTAATCGTCGGATGAGAGAGAAGTTAAACAACTCTTCAAGGCTAGTTTGGCATTCAATTGGTATTTTATTTCAATCGAACTTTCGATCGGACCTTATGATTATCCGAGTTGCTTAGCTCAGTCAGTTGGTTACGTGCTTAGTTTTAATTGGAACTTCACTAACGTTTTTGTTTTACTTTTGCTCAAGACTTCATATTAAAAAGTTCTAACTTCTGATTTGCTTATTACTCTTTTTCCCGCATGAAATGGTGCTTCCACTCTTACTGATTTGGTAATTTTGATTCACTTTTACTATTTTACTTAATTTTCTTTCTAGGTACATTGATTTCATAGGATGATATATGTCTTTACTTGATTGTGATTCTAGGTATTTGTTTTAATATTTGATGTCTTATTTGTTTACTTGCTTAGAATTAGGTATTGTTTTACTATTTAGAATTTGGTATATGATTTCATTAATTCATTGTGTGATATGGCTCATAAACGTTAGCTGTAAATTTCAAATATAAACTGAAAGTGCGAATCTGATGCATTTAAAAGGGCAAAAAGCAATTAAACGTGAAGGATTAAATGAATTACTAAAAGGATCACTATTAAAGTTCGTAAGCCCGAATATAGGAGGAGGATTTATATCAAGAATATTTTAATAAGGGCCCCAACTTTTAAGTTCGCTTGGGGCCTCTGAAAACGTTGAGCCGCCCCTGATTCTTCTATGCGTTTTACTTGTATTATATTTGAATTTTAATTATTTGCATATAAATTTCTCAATGTTTTATGTTACACTTGATGATAATCAAACCGATTGTAATATCATCCCGTTTTTAAACCGGTCAAAAATCCTCGCCGGTAAGAGGGTTATTCAAAACCGAATACACTAATTAAAACATAGATTAAAATTTAAAAAAGAATTAAAAATTAACTAGTTGAATATGAATTGACATTATAATTTATAAACAATATTGTTGAAGAAGTCTATGATATCCTGTCATGAGAATGTTTCCACGAAGATGAATCGATGGGCGCCGATGGTTACGAAAGGGTAGAGATTCTAGGTACAAGCGTTTTTGCACGATGTACAACTCCAACTCATGATTGATTGGTCAATTTGGCTCATGATTAGTGGAGGACAACTTGAAGTATGCGGCAAAATGGTTATTGTTTTCAACAATCGATCATCGATTGTTGAGTTCATCGAATGTAATCCAAAGAAGACGACAACGAAGATGATATTGTTTGCTATAATCGATATTACTTATGATTGAAGATTTCGTCAAGTTCTTGTTTATTGCTCCTTTTTATTATATTTAAAGAATTTTTGAAAAAATATATATAAAAAGATAGTTTGATAATGGTAACCAAGATGCATAAAAATGATGATGGTAACGAATGCGAGAACTCGAGATCGAGTCGGGCCATTGGTAGAAGAACCCAATTGGGAAGACGTTGTAGTAAAATCATTATTTTGGTGAATACTGAATAGTATCGAGCTTTTCAGAGTGTTTACCCCGTTATGATGTTTTTGTTAAACAATAAGTTGAAATTAAGATTTCTATAATGCACAGGTAAAAGCACGCGTCGTTGCTCTAATTTGACCTAGTTGGTAAGAGATCATAATCCTGATGTATGAAAAATGATTTTTGAAAATTCTCTTTTCTATTTACCGAAAATCCTTGTGTTACATGTTCGAATTTTATTTGGCATGTTTTATTCTTATCTAGATTCTAGAGAGGAGCGTTGGAATCCTTTTTATGGGTTTGTGTGCGTTAGATGATCTTTTAATCAGTTGAATACGATCAAATATGTTTTCGATCCACTAGACGTACAAAACAACATAAAGGTTTACCCATGACTATGAACCTACAAGACATACTAAAAATATCAAAGTCATAAATTTGTAACCTCTAACATTTTCGATACTTAATAAAGATGTGATTGCAAATATTTAATTTAATTGATAGCTATTATCCTAATTTAATATAAAGTAAATTACATTATTCGTCTTTTGAGTTTACCTTAAATATTAATTTCGTCTATAAACTAAAGAAATAACAAGAAATATAGTTTTCTTAACGAAAATGTACGACTCTGATTCGAAAGATACGTGTTCTTAATCGATCCCACTATCTGTTTTCTAGTTGGGATCGCACCCCACAAAAAATATAGTTCATGTTTGTAATTTATCTTAGTTTAAGGTTTTTTTTTATACTTTTAGTTCATTAAACTCACATTAAATTTCCAAAAAAACAACTTTAATATAGTAAAATTGTTTAAACTAACAAAATACAAACATTAGAGGACATTAATGTTATTTTCATAGCATAATAAAGAAAAATGAAACTTAAGTTAAACGCAAAAAGAGCAAAAACGTAAATCATTCTATAAAATAAAACAATGAATTAATTTTTAATCAAGATGAATTACTCATTAATAAAAGATATTAAATTTTCTTGATCTCTATATCACTTTATAATCTTATATTGCATTATTATGATTTCAATAAATTATTATATATTCTTTTTATAAATTTTATAGTCATTTTGTATTTTTTGACATACCATTCACATATAAAGCGAGGCAAAAAAAAATTGGATTAAAATATTATGCTATTTATCCTAAAATATGTTCTATCACACACCACATATGTATATATTTTATGGAAAATGACGCGGAAACAAACTTTGGATCACTCAATCATAGTTTCTTCATATTTTCTTGAAAGCTTCCTTTTGCATTCATGGCCAAGTATTTCTTGCTTGCTTTTTTTTGGATTTGATGAGTTGTCATTTTTGTTTTCTTTCTACTTTCGTATCAAAATATAATCTCTTATATACTTTTAATTATTTTTTTTTATAATACGATAAGTCATGAGATTCTATAAAACTATAAAAATGAAAACGACAAGTTACTAGAATCATAAAAGATAAAAAAAATAGACACAGATAAAATGTCAGACAACATTTAAAGTGTATATCAGTTATGTAACACTCTAGAAATCTCATATCAGTCATATACAAGAGAGATGACAGGTTTAATAAGGGTGTCTAACCTAAATTCGACCGTCGGGTATTGGATATGAATGCAATAAGACTTTACAATTAAGTATGTTTAAGCGTGAGCAGTACTAGATGTGTAAACTCGTGAAAGTTTTAACAAACGTCAAGCTTATGTCCAAATCAAACAACATTAGTTGGTATTATGAGAGATATATGTTGGCTAGGGTTTATATAGTAATCTTGTGCCTTAGGGTTTTTTCTTATTTATTTTCCATCTCTTCTTATCTCCTGTTGATGATTACCACTAGATTTTCACTAGATGTTAGCCCTCTTTCTCAATCCTTTCTCTCATATGTGACGACTTTCTTTTATTTTTGCTACTGTGTTTACTATGGAGATGCAATGTACAAATATATAAATTAAATTTTAATTATTTTCTTTTGCCAACATCGTGCCGCATAGTCGTAGCTTCTGATGCTATAGCCATGTCATCGTGCCTTATGTCATTTCCATAATCTTAGAAGGCTTTTGGTTTGTGAAATTTGTTAGAATTAGAATTTGAATTTGAATTGGAATTGGAATTCGAAATAATTGTATTTGAAATTTAATATTTTTCATAAGATTTGGAATTCAAATGAATTGAAATCTATAAATAGAATTTATATTCCAAATGCATTTCTAGTGATAAATACTTATAAAGAAATTGTAATTTATCACCATTAAAATTGCTACCACCTCAATAACCACCGATCATCGCCGCTACATAAGACCGACCACCGCCGCTGTCACCGCCGACAATGGAGCGCGACCACCTACCGCCCGTTGCCGAAAACCGACGGTACACCACTGCCGCCACCAACCGATAACACCCCTAGTCGAGACACGGTTAGGCAGTTGAGGTCGACGACAGTCGACGGTTAGGGGTGCAGCAGTCGGCGGTCAGGGCAAACAATGGGCGGTGGTGGTCACGTCGGGATTGTGAGGCGTCTACTGCGGTCGGTGGGCGGCGGTGGCGGTCTGTCGCCGACGAGCGACAGTCCACGGTTGGGGGGAGAAGGTGGGGGTCGTCGGCGGTCGAGGGCGGTGGCAGTCGGGATCGGTGACGGACGACGGTTGTCGGTGGTCGGGGGTAGACGACGGCGGTCGGAGTCGGGACAGGCAGAGGTGTCGGTTGGCGGTGGGCGGGTGGTAGGCGACGGTCGGGGTCGGCGGGGGCGGCGGCGCGGGGTCGGCGACGGTCGGCGGTCGGGGTCGTTGGTAGTGTCGTTGGCCGTGGGCAAGGTGATGTAGTGGAGGTGGGGGTCGGTGGAATTTGAAATCCTTTAATATTTGAAAATATTTTAAAATCGTTCATTTGAAGGAATTTTGAGGGAATTAATTTCAATTCAAATTCAAATTCATTTTTAACCAAACACGTTTAGAATGAAATTCAAATTCTAATTCAAATGAATTTCTACCAACCAAATACAATGACGAATGAAATTCAGATTTCAATTCTATTGAAATTCATTGAATTCCTGCATACTAACGCCCTTTTAGATCCATGGCCGACATGTCCAGCCATGAGTTTTTTTAATTGTTTTGATTCTTATGGAGTTTTTCTTTTATTTTTGAGATTGCATATTTTTATACCAACATATTTATTGGATTGTGTAGCCTAGAATATACTAGTTAGATCTTATTCTAATTATCATTATCATACTTTGAAATATATGAGTTTATTAGGTTTCTTTTATAATTATTCTTATTGTATGCAAGTGTTAGTAGACTAATAATACATAACACCTAAGAAGAGGTATAAGATGTGTAATGTTACAAGTTCGTCCAAAAACAAGTGCTAAGTTTTATAAGAATTACAATTTACCTGACGAAATTTATAAGTTTATTTTTGTAGTGCTATATTATTAGAAAAATCACTTGAATGTTCCATAATTATTTAAATCATTTTTCTTTGCTAGACAATTATATTGTATCTTGCTTTTGTATTTTTCTCTTGCCGTAGATGAAATCTATTACAAAATTATATTAAACGATGAAACTAAGAAAAAATATATATTTTTAATCCCAAGTTCAAGGGATGTCTTGGATATCAAATCCTTAACGTGATGGCCAGTTGGCCACTAACGGTATCCCAAGACGGCTGCTTTTTACAATTTTCTTCCATATCCGAGATTCAAATATTATTATAAATTTAAATCATTGACGAATAAATTAGATTAGTTTGGACACCATATATGTTATTATTTTCTATTGAAAGACTTTAGCATTTGTGTTGATAAAAGTTTATTTAAGTTTAAGTTTATGCGATAGTTGATCTATATACTATACAAAAAGAAAACTATTAGACTAAAGTGTAGAAACGCAATGGAATCGTTTTGAAGAAAACTGAAGGATCAAATCTTCATATTCTAATAAGAAGGTATCTGTGATGACACGTGTCAACACCACAATCATTCTCACCAAAATTTTCCCCTCTCTCTCCTATAAATAATTACCTTAATTACTATAATATTATTTAACACTTTTTTAGATTTTATAAATTAATAAAGAGATCTATTTATTAATGTTATTTCTAAATAAACAATTTTTTATAAAATAATAAATTTATTTAAAGCATAAGACTTTTTTTAAAAATATGAAATATTTAAAATTGGTATTTTTAAAAAGTTATTTTTTTAAAACAAAAAATAATTAAATTTAAGAGTTATAATAAGAAAATTTTTAAAAATGACATTTTTATACGGTTTGTTTTAGAACAAAATGTTTATTTATTTATTTTAAAAAAATAAAGTTTTAAAAAGTTGATATCACTATTTTATAACTTACAGTCGTTTCTAATACATAATTTCACTGATATTATATCTTAAAATATTATTTTATAATTAATAAATTTGTTATATTAATTTTTTATTTATTCAACCCGTGTAACACGCGGGTTATATAGCTAGTGGTACAATATATAGGTTTTAACAATCATGATGTAGAAGATAGTGACCATCTAGATACAAATCTTTTACAAATTATTACAAATAATTTTTGCATTTATTTTTCAATTAATCTATTTATACTAATAAATAATTTTTTTAAAACATATGACACAATTCTAGACCTCCTTAATCTAATTTTCTCGTTTATCATTTCTATTAAATAATTACATTAACTACTAATATATTATTTAATTCTTTTAAGATTAAAAATATTTTTTTATTAACTTAGGACAAAGATCTTTATATTAGTGTAATTTTAAAAGTAAAAAACTCTTTTACAAATATGAAATATTTTAAAACCTTTGTTTTCAAAAAATAAAACTTTTATGAAACAAAATATTGGAAATTTAAAGTTATAATAAGGAAAGTTTTGAAACTGATACTTTTTTAAAAACGTTCAGTTTTAAAACAAAATGTATAAAAACAACTTTTTAAAGAAAACAAAAAATATATAAAAATAAAAGTCTAAAAGATGATATCATCATTTATTACTTAAATCCTTACTCATAAATAATTTCAATAATATTTTATCACAAAATATCATTTTAAATTCATAAATTTTCATTACTAACTATTTAATATTTGAATATATTGAATTCGTGTAACACACGAGATAATAAATTCACTAGTTATATGTAAAAACAAAGTAAAGGAAAGATAAAATATGAAAACGTATATTTTGGAACCACAACGAACTGATCACTTCCCTATTCAAAAACCAGTTCCTATCCCGAGCTAGTTCCAACACGAGCCCGGTTTTGACTTCTGATGATCGAAACACGAACCGGTCTAAAGGTGAAACCAGTTTTGGGTAAAAGTTGATTCGTACACGAAACATAATTTTGGAATTTCGGATCTTCTCTGCCAGGCCTCGGGCTGGCATTAAGCCCAAGCCTAAGCCCAACTGCCATTTAGCAACGTTTGTTACTTTGTTTGGTTTGGTTGATAAAATAAAAAGATCTTGAGACTAAAGGTGCACAAACGAACCGGTTCCCTGACCCGAACTGGTAAAACCGAACCAGTTTCAACCTGGTGGTAGGCCAAACAGATTTCAACCGGAAAAAAACCGGCGGTTTGGGACCGGTTTGTATATTTAGAACCAAACCGGTTTGGAACTGGTTTTTACTCAACCCGGTTTACGAACCGGCCTAAAAATCCGCTTTGGAACCGGTTTTTTGGCTGTTAAAAACTTTATCAAATGATAATATAGCCGTTTGAAGCATTTTTTGACCGTTCTTTTGTAGTTTTTTTTAATCATTTTGCTCTTATATGATAGTATAAATAGTTAGTGGATGTAATGGTTTAGTCACAACACTCAAAAGCTCAAAACATGCTTAACAACGTATAAGTGTTTATTTAAGTTTATTTTTAATGTACTTTTTAATGAAATACCACTCAATAAAAATGTATTTATAGTTGTTTCATTTAATCTACTTTAAATAAATTGTATACTTTAAATATATTATTTATTGAAATTAAAAAAATACCGGTTTCGGAATTGGTTTTGGACCCGAACCGGTTAGGAACCGAGCCGGACCGGTTCATATCAGGTTGGGTTTTATTGACCCTAAATCGGTTTGGGAACCCACCCGGTTTTGGTCAAACCAAGTTCCAAAAACATTGACCTGAACCCGGTTCAAGTTGAACCCAACCCGGTACGGAAAAAACCCGGTTTGCGCACCTCTGCTTGAGACCTTTGAATCAAAGATTTTAAACTCCATATAGAGGGAGTTGAAATCCTTGTTGAATGTAGGACAATTTAATTTTAATATATTATATTGAACTTAATATATATGTTTACTAGGTAACATTTAGTATTAAATTTTAAGTTGTATTATGTTAATCAAGTAGATATAAATTAAGTCTCTTTTTTCTTGATGAGAGATCTGTAAGGAGATATGGCAAGTCAAAAAGTAGAAGTTAAAGTGAACGAAATATTTGATTATCTCGTAAATTTTTCTAGATGTTGGAAAGATGTAAATGAAGATATCAAAACAAATTCATTCATGTGGGTAAAATTTTATAAGGGTTTAAATTTCTTTCCTTGATTTTAGTTTTTTATTGTATCCTTGTATTTTCGCTACCCTTTTGTTAGTTTTTCTAACGCATATTTTGTCTTGCCTGTTCAAAAAGATAAAATTTCTAAATTGGATCATATTAAATTATCATTTTCAAATTGTTGGATATTTTATAAATTTGTCACACCAAAAAGAATGACGATGATTCTCAAACAGCAACAAATATAGATACGATTTTCAAATCGTTGGGTCTTTGTTGTGAGATTTTTCAAATCGTAGCAAACTTGATTACGATCATCAAATCAGGTCATCTAACAATGTCTTTTTGATCAATGTTCTTCCTTGTTTCACGAAGTATTTATCGTAGCGCATTCTAACTTCATTGTGTTCACAAATTTTACAACAGTTTTTGTTAGCCAAATTGCAATAACATCTTAAAAGAACTCACTAGACATACCAAAGTTGATAAACACTAAGATCATAACATATTTCAATATTTCACAAGTGGAACCAATTAATAGTTTATGATAAATTAATAAGAATTTGACGGTTAATATTTTAAAAGACTTGGTCATTTAAGGAATGAAGAGCACTATGATTTGGTAGGGAGGAACCTTCTTCAATGAGGTGTTCAAATCAAAATCGTTAGTTTTGTTTTTTAAACTAAGTGTTGGACGCTCGGACCTACGTATTTGTTGGCTAACGTTGTCTAAATCAAACAATTATATGAAAACGTAGTTTAATGTTATGAAATGACCGAGCACAAGTTTTCTAGATGAGTCTAGATTTGAGGAAAAGAACGTTTCCGACTAACAGTAAGTCTATTATTCTCAACGAGATATTCTGGTGGTAAAATTATATACTCTTCATCATAAAATTTGAGGAAAAGTGTATGTGTTATGATTTAGAAGTAAAATATGTGTATAATAGAGAATATCCGCCGGTCCATTTAAACTTGTACTAGATTACAAATTTTCACCAGCGAAAAAATATTTGTGTGATTTAATAACCGGTAAAAAAATCCCAGAGAGGAAAAGAAAAGATATATATTTCTTAAATGGCATTCGTGATTACCAACGAATAAAAGAAACCATAAAAAGACAAAAAAAATTATCTTTTTGAGAATATTGTGAACGAAATCTTTACTCAATCCAATTTTTTCACGGACTTTCACATACATTTACATTAACAATTGTTTCTTTGGTAAATTCTCTATTTGTAATGGAAAAGTAAAAGATGTTATAACTTTTTCTTATACCAGATACTAGATTAATATCACGTGTATTACACGGTTAATAAATATATAATTTAAAAGTTTTTTTCACCGTAATATATTGAATAGTTAGGAATGAAAATTTACGAATTACAAAACAATATTTTGAGATAAGACATTATTAAAATTAGTTACAAGTAAGAATTTTAAGTAATAAACGACGATATTATTTTTTAAACTTTTGTTTTTAATTTTCATTTGTTTTTTTCTAAATATAGTTATTTTTTAAAACATTTCGTGTTATAACAATTTAATAAAAATATCATCTTTAAAAAATTCTTTTATAAATTTAAAATTTAATTACTTTCGTGTTATAAAATTTCAATTTTGGAGAAACATAGGTCTTAAGTTTTTCCGTATTTAAAAAATTTGATGTTTCAGAAGAACATCTTATTTTATATATAATAAATTTTAGAAATTGTATTTATATAAAAATCTCTTTTTTAATTTATTAGAAAATAATAAAAATAAAATTACATAATCTCATTAGTAATTAAGCTAGTTATTTAATAGGAGAGAGAAGCGAGAAATAAGATTTAGAATATCTACAATTGTGACATGTGTCAACAAAAACCTTCTTTTATTAGTATTTATAGATTATAGATATATAGATTATAGATTTAAGATTTATAGATTATATATATAGATAGATAGCTTCGGTCTATCTTCACTTTAGATTACTAAAAATATTTATCTTAACTTATAAATTTTATTATAAGCCTTTATCTATTTAAAACCAATTTTCATAAAACACAAACACAACTATCTCATACCACCGTCAACCACCATCCCACATCACCAAGAGCAAACCAAAATCATATTTTTATTGGTATCTTGATCTTACCATAATATATTAGTTTAATCTTAATGACACCACGCGTTGGGTTGGCTGCTGAAAATGTTTTAGCTTTTTAGAAAGACAGAAGTAATCAATAAAGCGAATAAGTTGTCGAACTCAAACAACTATATCTTTTAATAATATATAGCCCGAGTTCGTAATTTACCTTTTCTGGCATTCTTATTTTCAACAATTTAAAACTAACTAAAAATTATTCGTTAGCTGTTAAAAATAATAAAAATAATAATAACAATAATAATAACAATAATAATAAATAATAATAACAATAATAATAAAATAATAATAACAATAATAATAACAATAATAATAACAATAATAATAACAATAATAACATAATAATAACAATAATAATAACATAATATAACAATAATATAACATAATAATAACAATAATAATAACAATAATAATAACAATAATAATAACAATAATAATAACAATATAATAACAATAATAATAACATAATAATAACATAATAATAACAATAATAATAACAATAATAACAATAATAATAACAATAATAATAACAATAATAATAACAATAATAATAACAATAATAACAATAATAATAACAATAATAATAACAATAATAATAAATAATAATAACATAATAATAACAATAATATAACAATAATAACAATAATAATAACAATAATAATAACAATAATAATAACAATAATAATAACAATAATAATAACAATAATAATAACAATAATAATAACAATAATAATAACAATAATAATAACAATAATAATAACAATAATAATAACATAATAATAACAATAATAATAACATAATAATAACAATATAATAACAATAATAATAACAATAATAATAACAATAATAATAACAATAATAATAACAATAATAATAACAATAATAATAACAATAATAATAACAATAATAATAACAATAATAATAACAATAATAATAACAATAATAATAACAATAATAATAACAATAATAATAACAAAATAATAACAATAATAATAACAATAATAATAACAATAATAATAACAATAATAATACAATAATATAACAATAATAATAACAATAATAATAACAATAATAATAACAATAATAATAACAATAATATAACAATAATAATAACAATAATAATAACAATAATAATAACAATAATAATAACAATAATAATAACAATAATAATAACAATAATAATAACAATAATAATAACAATAATAATAACAATAATATAACAATAATAATAACAATAATAATAACAATAATAATACAATAATAATAACAATAATAATAACAATAATAATAACAATAATAATACAATAATAATAACAATAATAATAAATAATAATAACAATAATAATAACATAATAATAACAATAATAATAACAATAATAATAACATAATAATAACATAATAATACATAATAATAACAATAATAATAACAATAATAATAACAATAATAATAACATAATAATAACAATAATAATAACAATAATAATAACAATAATAATAACAAATAATAATAATAATAACAATAATATAACAATAATAATAACAATAATAATAACAATAATAATAACAATAATAATAACAATAATAATAACATAATAATAACATAATAATAAAATAATAATAACAATAATAATAACAATAATAATAACAATATAATAACAATAATAATAACAATAATAATAACAATAATAATAACATAATAATAACAATAATAATAACAATAATAATAACAATAATAATAACAATAATAACAATAATAATAACAATAATAATAACAATAATAATAACAATAATAATAACAATAATAATAACAATAATAATAACAATAATAATAATAATAATAATAATAATAATAATAATAATAAAGAAGAGTAATTTATATATGGTATATCATTACCACCTCCCAAGAAAATGTCTTAATACTATATTATTTAGAAAATTGGATTTTAAATCATATTATATTGATTACTTGTAAATATTAATCTCAGGAAACAATAACCAATATTAATTTCAAATTTTGATTTTATTATTAATAACTGTCCTAGTTTAACTGTGCGCTAACTTCGTTGGTTTTTATAATGTATCACGTGATGTTGCTCCTAACGTGGAATGTGACATGACATATTACATAATTAATATATATATATATATATATATATATCAATTTTTGGGTCTATTTGTCTTCAGGCTACTTAACCGACGAAAAAATTAGTTACGTGTAATAACTTTAGAAAATGATTTTTTATATAAAAAAAGAATTGCGTAATTTATTTATATTTTTAATTGTAACTATGTTATACATCATGTCACGAGCGAAGTCATATGATACCTTATCAAAAAACTAATAGAATTAACGAACAGTTACACCAAGATTGTTATTGGTAACAAACTCAAAAGTTCGGATTAATATTAGTCAAATTAATAGTTGTGAATTAATATTTACCAATAGTCAATAGTTTTGATTAATAAAATTCAAATTTCCATGATCCTTTTCATATCAAAAGAAATCATATATAGGTTTTACAATACTTTATTGCTTTTAAGTCAAATCTCATACTGTATCAAAACGTTTATTACGACATTATATTACTATAGTTCTTGCTAACGTTGGTTTTTAAATTAAACTAGTTGGGAGCCATATCGCGCGTTGCGCGATATCATGTCTTTTTGTATAAAGTTTGAAACAGCGGTTGTTAGTTACATTCAAAAGCATATATAGAGTAGTTATTGATTACATTCAAAGGATGTCATTGTTTATAATTGTTTTCACGCATTCACTGGTAATGGAAGGTGTGATAACTTCAAAAGGCAGTTGTTGTTACTTGTGTTTCTTCTGTCAAAAGTTGAGGTCATGTATTAACAAAAGGCAGGACCATTGAGCATTTGGGGTAGCTTTGGCATCTTTAAAAGGGTGTTGTTGCTTCTTGTTAGTCTTCTTTTGCCCTTTTCGCGGGTGGAGTACCTGTGTTTCCAAATGTTGTTAGGATGATAAAGTGGTATTTAGTGCCTAACTATGTTATTTCTTACTTTCTTCTGCGAACAGTGATCTTTTGGTTGATGTACTTGTTTCAGCTCTATGCACTGGTTGGAATGATGATGGTGTTGTCGGTGAAGGTGTGCTTGCTGTTGTTGTACTGTCTCTTATAATGTCAACCTTGGTAACGGTGCAACGCAGCATCTTGGCTATGTTGTTTTTATTTGCCTGTACATGGAATATGTCACACCCTCAAATTTCCACAAACGGGGTATTACCGTTAGGCGTGTGACTTCCAGGATCTCAGCCACTAGTTACACCAAACGACACTTTAATTGTAAAACATAATTCATTTTTGAAGTTTAATATAACCAAAGGCCAAGTTTTTAAAGTAAACATAACAGAAGTTGCGGAAGCATAGTAAATCTTAATTGTTTAAATGGCGCAACACGCGCAAACCGAATAAATGAAAGTTACTGAAAAATATTAGATAAGCCACGTGAGATAATAATGCATGAGTGAATGCTCCTAATCGTGCGCGTCTTGTGAACCTGAAAGAAACATGCTAAAGTGTCAACACAAGGTTGGTGAGTTCACAGTTTTGATAAACAGAACATAAAGTAAACCGATACAGTAAACAAAGTAATATCAGTAGGTAGCTAGTCTACTAAACCAGTTACTCAGTGTATGAAGTTCGAACCGAAGCTGACAATCGAAACTGAACGCCTCGGCTGTGAATACCAGGTCACAGCAACAGAAATTAGGTCAATTAAACACCCGTTTGACGAACGTTGTGCTAGCGCGACTAGCCCGGGTGGGGTTTGTCAAACCCAATAGATCTACTCAGAATTGCCTCGCTATACTACATACATTAACGGTTCGAGAGTGAGGACTTTAGTGGTATCACACTAGTAAACCGGTGATATTACAATAATACTGATCAACGAAAATAAAATTGTTTCCACGTTTCTACTTGCGTAGTAACGGACCGAATGAAATTGTTTCCATGTTTCTACTTGCGTAGTAACGGACCGAATGAAATTGTTTCCACGTTTCTACTTGCGTAGTAACGGACAGAATGAAATTGTTTTCACGTTTCCACTTGCGTAGTAACGGACCGAATGAAATTGTTTCCACGTTTCTACTTGCGTAGTAACGGACCGAAGGGCAAAGTATACGAACATAGTATCATGAATATGCAGTATCACAACAATATAATGTAACGTTTATGAAAACAGCATGTTTCTCTCCCCCAAAAATAGTATAAAGTAAAAGTGGGGCTGTAAACTCACCTTGGATCGATGTAATGTATATGAACAAGAACTTCAAAGAATTGGGCAATGCACGATCAAACACGTTCAATACCTATTATTGTTTGTAATGGAGTCTTTAATATAATACGAATATATTTGGTAAGGTTTGGGTTGATTTGGTTTAACACGTGACACACACAATTAGATGTATATATTTTACAATGTTTTTATAGATTTGTATTAATAAATAATTATCAATAAGCATTAAGTTTTACCAAATAATTATTTACATTTGATTTCACTAAAAGGGTTTCATATATGTATTTAAATATTTTTAGAATTAAATATAAAAATGATATGGTTCAATTATATAATTTATAATTATCCAAGAATATTTACAAATAAGGATAATCACATTTATAGTATTTTGATTAATAATAAGGTATTAATAAATTTTACAAGAAATAACCCACAATTTTATTTGTAAATAATTTGTGAATTTACAAAATATATTAATCTATATTTAAATATAATGTTTATTTTATAGAAATAACTATTTATAATATTTATAAATAATTTATGTATAATTTCTATGATTTTTATGATTATTGAATAGTTATACACGATTTAGAATTTATTTTACAAAAATAAGTATTTTTAATACTTTTAAATAATATTTTATAAAATTTTATTAAAGTTTTTAAATAAAATAAATTTACAGGAAACTGTTTTGTAAGATTTAAAATAAGGGAAACTTATAAAATTTATTTTTATAATTTTTAGGAATTTTTCCATATTTTTAAAGTATTTTAAAAACTAAAAAAATAAAACAAATAAAAAGAGGCTGCCCGGGGTCGAACCCGGGTCCTCTCCCTGCCCACACACATACCGAACCAGTGAACCAAGGCACAAGGCCGCGTTGTTCTTGGTTCCAATTTCTTTTAACCCATGTTAAGCCATTTCCCCCAATTTCAATCGAACCCTAATTCGATTTTGAATCAAATTGAATCCAAATTGATGTTGTTAATCGAATTGATGTTGGGGCTTTTGTTCCCCAACCAAAACCGAGTATGTGTGTATGATTAATTACCTGTTTTGAAACTTAGATCGATTTGAACGAGTTAGAAACAAGCCGCGGCAGATGTGGTGATCGATGGTTGATCAAAACTTGATGGAATTCAAATTAAACTTGTGGACAGCTTCGTGTGACAATAACAAGTGAAAGCCCTCATTCAATTTCGATTAATGATGCACAGAATATGGAGTTCGACCAAGTTGCAGGTCGATGGTGAAGATGATGATCTAACAGTGTGTTTGTGTGTGGTTTATTTGCAATTGCAGTTCGTATTCGATTAGTAACACTTATATATTGTGTAGGTAAGAATATTCGATTAAAAATAGAATTGTGGTGCGATTTTTAGTGAGTGGGTCGGCCGAACTTTCGGTCGAGTGGGAATCCCATTATACCGACTCCATTATACAAATTTCAAGGGTCCACGAGTTCGAATCATACACGCGAAGTTGTCGGTAACATTTAATTTGATTAAAATCTGCATTTATTGGGTGTTTGGGAGTCGCCGAAGTCACGCCGGAGCTTCGCCGGCCGGCGACCGGAAAAGCGGGGGATGGGGGTTGGGTTTTCAGAAATTACAGAAATGGTCCCTCAACTTTACCTCTTTTGTTATTTTATGTTTAAACCTTTTAAAACATGTTTTAAAAATTACAGAATTAGTCCTTGGACTTATTTAATTAATTAAATTAATTTTGCAAATAATAATATTTCATTATTATTATTGTTTTCATTATTAACATTATTATTTTTTAATAATATTATTATTATTATTATTATCATTATTTTTATTATTATTTATATTATCATTAAATATAAATTGTAAATTCACATAAAAATTTTAATAAATCATGAAAAAATTTTCGGGTTGTCACAGAATATGGCAGCTTTGTTTATGATTTGGCGCAGGGTGGTGTCTGGGTTGTGGGTTCTTAGTATGTCAGGGCATGTCATCCCGGTAAGGTTTGCAGATGGATCATTGAATATTAGAACAGGGATACTTCCTGCATTGTCCGAGATTGTGGCAGCGATCCGATATGTGTAATTACAATATGTTTTAGCTGTTTGTTGCGTTAAAAAAAAGAGCGGTTGTGGAGAGTATACATTTCAGTTGGTACGCTGAGGTTTCCGTGCATAGAACAGAACCATCCGTCTCCGACTTTCATTAGGGACTGATCACATTTTGGGCAGCCTATGCAATACCATTCCCTATCCGTGTGTACTTCTGTTAGTGCTCCCTTCAGTGTGAAGTTATGTCCCTGGAATTGTGTTTATGTGATGCACAACTTCAGTGTTAGCCATAATCAAGGGACATATGATAACTGTATATATATGTATGTATACAATATTATCAAACTACTCATGAAGTCAAATATGTACTGCCTGTTAGAGCAAGGAGAATAAAAAGATAGTAAAATAAACAATTATAAGAAATAGATTCCAAACATGATCCTAAGTTGAAAATCCAAGAAGAGTGAATAAAGTAAGATCAATGTATCACAATTGGTAGTTTAAAGACACATAAGAAACTTGATAATGCGGCGATCTGCAAAAACACCTAAGAAAACAAAAATGGCATATATGCAGACCTTTTGTGCCTACACTATAATAAATCAGTTGTTTTTTCTAAAAGAGCGAATTATATTTCTCAATTTTTTTTATGTCATCGTGAGTAATAACAGCTTGTGTAGGTGAAGAATAGAGCCATCAGAACATGGTAACGTTAATTGGTGATAGAGACGTATGGGTATAAGAAGGACAACACAGTGTTGGCCAGAAATATCCGAAAAAATAGCGGTATTTAATCTATGAACATGTACCATATTTAGCAGCTAGGTGCTTTGAAATACTGGGCTTGTTAACAACAACCTTAAAGTAGCTAAATATAAGGACATATCAGGAATAAGAGTTATCAGCAGAAAGCAAAATATATGACATCATTAGTATGGCATTTTGAATAAGCACAACTGTCCTTAACTTCAGTCAATATGGGGGAGTATAAAGTAGGGTTAAGATTGAGTGTAGTGTTACCTTAAGTTCTCTTGGTTCCTTTGCCTGTAGCTGTGATACAGTTGTGTTAGGCCCTTCAGATGTTGGTTGCTGGAGTCCTGTTTCATGTTGTGTTCCTTCACTATTTGTATTAGGGCCTAACTTGTCAAACCTGCAAAAGGTAGATAGTATATGTATTGCTTCATGTAATTGTGAAGATTTGGAGTTCAGGGTACCATCCTTGCTCAGCATAAAGAAATAGGAGAGGATATTGCAGTGGCATGTAGGCGGGGGTGAAGTTTGCTAACCCTATGTGGTGAATTGTCTTTTCCACGAATAATGATGTCAAAATCATCCGATGCAGAGTATGAATCACAAACGATTGCACCGATAACACCTGCAACGGGGCTGTCATACCTCCTATCTTTTTTCCGGATAAAAAGCTTAATATAGAAGTTTGGAACCACAGGCTGAGCACTAACTCTCTCACCGTTCTAAAAATTTTAACGTATTCATTAACTTCATCTAGCATTTCAGTTAGCGCCGAGACAATAGCAACAGACAAAGCTAAAGTACTATCATCAGAGAAGAACCGAAGTCTGTTTGCAATCTCGTTCTCACCATCGAACACATACATCTGTAAAAATCTAGGCCGATCGCCAGGGTTAGGGCACACAGATCCAATCCAATGAGATACTTGACTGGTAACACGGAAAACATACGGAGATCCACCTTGATTAACAAAATTATCGACAGTAGCACCAAAAGATGTCATGGAAAACATTGCATTATAGGCGCGAACATTACATATAAAATTAGGATCAGAGAAAAGCGATTTAAGTAAATCTGGAGGTTGCACAGGATAATGCAAAAGAACCCTTCTAGCCTTACAACACCTGTGATATCGAGGTCTTTGACTGGTAGGAAAAGATGCCAAACGTTCATCATACCAAAAAAGTGCACCGCAAAATTCGCAAACCTCATCACACCTTCCTAAATCCGCATAATTAGGAGATATAATCGAAGAGCTGTCTTAGTCATCGTACAATCCAGGCCAACGTCAGATTGTAGAGGCACATCTTGCGTAGACTGTGAGTCAGGACGCACGGAAGATCGAAGCATTGATATACGACGTAAAGATTGTAAACAGGTTTGACTTGCAGCCTCAAACCGTGAGGTGGAAGATGAGGGAACGTTCGAAGGATCTATTTCCTTACGTGTACGTTTAGGCATTGAATTCTAAAAAAATCAATATAAATAATAAGCAAAAATACATATTCCAAAGCTATAAAAAGAGCCATAACACCAAACTTAAATCATGAAACAACCTTCTTTAGCGGTATTAAAACAACATTATTAAAGGCATCTCAAACATAAGCACAGTTCTAAACATTACCGCGAGTAGAAGCATATTAAATCCAACAGAAACGTTCAACAAATCCATATGCTTTCACATTAGTAAAAAATTAATAACATATACAACATGAGAACATACCTACGTACAGAAACAACACAAAGCAAAAACTCCTACAATGCCAAAAGACAACAACGCTACAAAGAAATATAGAATATATGATAACGTTAGTATTAACACGACAAAAGCCACATAAGTTAAAAGAAGATGAGAAGAAAAGGATATCAACAGCTAAGCCTCACCCACCTTCTAGTACAAAGCATAAAAAACAGTGTTAATTCCTTATTGTTAAAATTATGTAAATCAGGAAGAAACTCAAACAAACTTTCAACCTCCATCTTCATAAAGCAAATAATAAACCTGAGTGCTAAAAAAAATTGAATTTCAAATACGCAACAGAAACATAGATGCCACAAACTATAAAAGACTCAATGTTCCTATGTTAGTTTAACAAAAAAACAAACAAACAATGGTCATCATCATAAACCACCAAACTAACACTTAATTATATATCACAATACCTCTGCAGCTTTGGTTCAAAAGTTTGAAATAGATACAACAATGTGCAATTCACAAACAGATATAAACCAAGCGAAAATTTATAACCCCAAAGTACTTTCAGACGACATCAATTAGGTATCAACATACAATCCAAGACCTTGCACATAAACACAGGACATGATAAAATAAAGGGAAACCAAAAAAAGCAATTACCTCATGATCACAACCACAACTACCAACTTAGATCAATAAAACCACTTGTTAAAAAAGGAAAAAAATAACATTCAACATATGTATAGCATTATCATTACCACTAATAACTACCGGTAATCAATTCACAATACATAACAATGCAAACTCACCTGCGCAAGCAACCAGCTGACAAAGTAGGTATCAAAACACGATCGAAGATCTGACAAACAAAGTCAGAATCATAAAAATATTAGTTTGACACCAAAACCCACTGCCACATAAATCAACTCTGTGACCAGCAAATGAAACAGTATGCATGAATAGCAGTATTATGTAATCCTCCAAGACAACACGCACACACATAAAACATTTTTTACCACATAACACATAAACACAGACCAGAAAATAAGAAAGGTGAACAAGCAACAGCTTTGAAATAGATACAACAATGTACAAGTCACAAACAGATATAAAGTAAGCAAAAATTTATAACCCCAAAGCACTCCCAAAGGACACCAATTGGGTATCAACATACAATCCAAGATCTGACTCAAAAAATAAGGATCATACAAACATTTTATGTCTCACAACACATAAACACAGAACAGGGTAAATAATGGGAAACAAAAACAGCAATTACCTCATGATCACAACCACAACTACCTTAGATCAACAAACCACTTGTTAAAAAAGGAAAAAACATAACATTCAACACATGTATAGCATTATCATTACCACTAATAACTACCAGTAATCAATTCACAATACATAACAATGCAAACTCACCTGCGCAAGCAACTAGCTGACAAAGTAGGCATCAAATTTGACACCAAAACACACTGCCACAGAAATCAACTCTCTGACCAACAAACGAAACAGTATACATGAACAACAGTATTATGTAATCCTCCAAACACAGAGCAGCAAATAAGAAAGGGGAACCAGCAACATCAATTCGTATAAAATACAGACCAACATAACATTCAATTGACCAAAAGACATAGAAACTAACAATCACAGATGAAAAACTCACAGCTCAAACTCACAAATGCAATTAACAACAGAGAACAACAGAACCAAACCAACAACAACAATTAGCACCTCTAACAACCACAAACACCAATGAAAATGTATAAAGCCGTCTGCCTAACTATGCCATTACAAACAAAAACACTGAACAATGCCAAAAAAGAGAACAAAACATTCAAATAAACCCTAAAACGCTAAACCTCAACAATACATCAGGATTTAGTACCAGTTTCACCAAAACATTGATTAACACCGCAAGGAGTAAAAATCAGAGAGAACACCAACATGCAACCCCAAAAACTCACCATCCGATTACACAAAGAAGAAGATGAAACAAAAAAAGAACAAAATACAAACCTCAAGGCCATAACAACGATCGGAGGATTAGTGAGCGTAAAGCATAACACCTGTAAATGAAACCCAAACAATAGCCACCCGATTAAATAAAGAAGACGATGAAACAAAAAAAAGAAGAAAATACAAACCTCAAAGGCTGAAGAACGATCGGAGAGTGAGAGACCACACAGCGAAACACCTACAAATCAAACCTGGGCAATAACCCACTCCGTTAAAGCGCACATCATGAAGGAGTTAAACAGCAGTACGACACGTGCCCCACTAATTTCAGAAAAGGAGGAGAAAAAAGGGGGTCGAAAGATCGAACCGTTAACCCACCAAACAAAAAACAAAACCACAACCAACTGATCTACCTAACAAAGTAATAACAATTTCTAGCGGAAGATATTTGTTTGGGAAAAAAACCGAGAGACACGAAAAAAAAGAACCAACAGAGCAGATCCACCCACACGAAACCAACGGCCAAGATTGAAGCCCGCACTGTTCATCACCATTGCTAATTTCATAGGAGGTAATTTCTTATACTTTTCACAATTTGTTAACATAAACGTGTTTTTTAAAAAGAATTCATTTGTCCAACTATATATTAAGAGAAAACATATAGAAAACGACTCAAGTAATCAATTATATAATAAATTATGAATCAATCTAAATACATAGCTTTCGCATCAATATTAAAAAAATTTCTAAACGACCCCATAAAAATTTTAGAAGTGATAAAACTTTTTAACATATAATATGTCAACAACTCATGAAAGACAACTTTAAATTCAAACACTTTTCGTCATCCTTCACTACAAGAAAAGTACTTTCTTGCGGCGATACAAATCGTCGCAAAAAGATCATTTTTCGTCACAATATATTATTTGCGACGAAACTTTGGTCGCAAAAAAGTCGCCGTAGAAAAATGGTCGCAAAATGTTATTTGCGACGACATTTGCGACGATTTATTTTGTAGGCCCCACTTAGTATAAAAAAGGTGAAATTCTGGAGAAAATATTTTGCGACGATTAAAAATGTGATATTTGCGACGATTTGGTCTTTTTTGCGGCGATATATCGTCGCAAAGTTTTTGACCAAAATATTTTTGCGGCGAAAAATTTAAATAGGTATCAATGTTTTTTGCGACGATAAATCGCCGCAAAAAACTTTTTTTTTAATAATTTTGCTGCATTTGCAGCAATCCACCCAGATTTTTCTGGGTACCAAACCAACCTGCTGTTCAAAATCACTAAATACTATCAAAACCATCAAACCATTCGCAAAACATAGCATATAAACAAAATATTGTCCAAATATAATAAGTTAAAAGTCACACAAACAAATGTTTGAAGATATTCATAACAATCACTAAAAACCATCAAACCATCAAACCATCAAACCATCCTATGACGACCCACCTTCATCATCTTCTTCATCTTCTTCATCTTCTTGAGAATGACCACTTCTCCTCAACGCGCTCTGTACTTGGCTTTGGATTTGACTTTGCATTTGTGCCATCATATTAGCCATCATCTGTGACTGCCATTGTTCTTGCTCACTGGCCAGTCTCGCTGCTATCATCTCCTCAACCTCAGATTGTGAGAACATCCGCTGATCTGTTCTATGAGGTGGAGGTGGGGGTTGTGAGGCACGCTCGGTATTGGACCGATGCCACGTTCCCACCCGGGCTGCTCCCCCAACACCTGGCGCATGATCTGTTTCTCTGACATTTCTGGATGTTGTTGTTGAAGCTCGACCATTTGCTCCTTTATAGTTTACAAAAAAATAAACAATGTTATATATATGGTGATGTTATATATTACTTTATTTTTATAAAATTGTAAGACGTGTACATTACTTACATAGTATGCAGCGGGTTCAGGTTGATAGAAATTACCGCTTGAATCGGTATAGAAGCGACGATATGCGAATATGGCACTCCCAGATTCATCAGAACCATCTTCCCGCTGTAAACACATTTTATAGTTATATAATAATATAAAAGTAACTTACAAACACATAAAACAAGTTATAAACACATTAGATTAAAACAACTTACAAACATATAACGACATTGGGCTAAAGATGTCCGGCCGCCATGTCCCTTGATCGTCTGCTTCCCTTTGTTGGACTTGTTGGTTGCAGACCGAGCCTTGACTTCAGGAGAAGTGTAGTAATCCACATAGCCTTTCCATTCAGATTCTTGCATATCAGGTGGCACAACATCAGAAATATCAACCCTGTCCTCCCCACCTATTTTGCTAAAATGCTTTTGCTTGAACCGGTATTTGTGATCTTTATACCGGTTTGCAGCATATTTCTCAATGCCTGCCCTCAGGCCTTCGTGGGGAGTCATATCAAAATACATCTGCAAATTATGAAAACAAATAGCTTAGTGTATATATATTTAATCACTGAATTTAATTATCAAAAACTTAACCTGTAAGTCAGGCCAGATAGTCGCCTTCAACTCTGCAGGTATCTTTCTCCAGCTCTTGTAGTTTTGAGGAAATTTGTCAACGATTGTGCCAACTAGTGAAGCAAAGGTCGCCTGATTGACACCCACAGGTTTGTAGGTGTCATGCGTACCTTGCTCAAATTCAATTATGAGCAAATTTCCTTGTGGATTTCTCTTTCGCATACCTTGAAGTGTGGTCTTTCCACGCTTGCCTTGTCCTGCAAATTGATAATAGTATAAAAATTCTATGTAAATTATATATTTTCATTTTAAAAGATAATAGTATAAAAATTTGTCATACCTCGTCCGCTGCCGCTGCCGGAGTCATCGCTGACCTCGCACTGTCGTGGCGGCTGCCACGATCGATCATAATCGGGAGGACCACCACCAGGTGGACCACGGCCATAAGTATCCCCACTGTGACCTCGGGCCACGTCTGCCATCTGTAAAAAAAGATTATATAAGTATACAAATATACCGCAATTGAATCATTAGCTAAACACATAATTGAAAAAAATAATTCAATAAACATAATAGATCAAGCATAATAAATGATTCGGTTAAAATTAAAATTACAATCAATCGGATTCATCGGTGTGATAAGAATCTTCTCCACAATCATTATTAAATTCGTCTAATTCATCATCTGAATTATCAGAAACGTCAACAGCTTGGTCTGCATCGTCGTCTTCACCCTCATCCGTATCTTCATATGTCTCGTCCTCTACATTGACATGCTCAAGGGAAACATCGACTTCTGTAGCTTCATCGCTACTCATACCATCATAAGTTAAATTATCTAAGTCAGCAGACAACAAAAGCTCAGATGAAGTGCTGCCATGAATTAAATCTGCTTCATTATTTTCCATTATAATATCTCGGTCCCAAATCTTCCGATGATTCACCTCTTGCACGAACTTTCAATGTCTGATTGATTGAACTCTTTGACTGGCTTTAGACGGTTCGTCAAGATAAAAAACTTGCTCTGCTTGTGTTGCAAGAATGTATTGGTCATTTGTAAACCATATACATCCATACACAAATACGCATATACATCCATTTTAATCATAATTCAACATACATATACACATACACATATACATCCATACATAAATACACATATACATCTTAAATATCCATTTTTTCATAACCATAAAAGTTGCTAAACCTAATTCAAACAAATACATACATATTAACACATAATTAACATTCCAAATACATACATTCTTATATTCATACATACACACATGTTATTTCAACTCAACTAAGTTCAACTAGATTTAAGATTTGCTTTGATTGCTTGATAACCTTGAGATTTGAATCGCCGTAAAAAAGTACTTTTCTTGTAGTGAATCTGAAACTTTTTGTAATATTCATGAGGTCTCGTATAATTTTCTGCTATTTGCATGTCTTAATCTAATGAGTTTTGTTGAAAGAAAAAAAATGGATATTTCAAGTAATGAGTTGCACAATGTTAAATGAACAATCATTCACTCAAAAATGTTAGTATAATGTCGTAGCAACCACAACATATATCTTAAAAAGGGTATTAGTTAGACCAATAAGATAAAATTTCATATCAACTAACCAACAATAACAACCCATCAATAGAACATCTTAAAATTGTTTAGTTGTTAATGTTTTAACATAAAGATCATGTTACTAGGTTTCATCTTAAGGTAATGATGGAGTTTTTCTAAGTACTAACAAAATAGGAAAACATATAGAGTATAAATAAAGAAATAATGATAGTAGAAGAATCACTATTTATAACATATCTTGAAACTCCGTCTTTAAGAAAAATCTTTAAGAAAAAACCATTTCAAACATTTTTGCTCACCTCTTACACATCAAAATATGCAAAATAGTGTCATACTCTTGGATAATTTCATTCGTCCTATTCAAATCTCAAGGTTATCAAGCAATCAAAGCAAATCTTAAATCTAGTTTAGTCTAGCACAAATAAACAAACAAACAAACAAACAAACAAACCCAGTATATCCCACTCAAGAGCAGGGTCTGGGAGGGGTAGGTGGTGGCAAGTCTTTCCTCTATCCAGATAGGTAGAGAGACCGCTTCCAAGGAGACCCCTGGCTCGATACAAAAGCTATAACGCTCGCGATTTAACATATAATCAAACGTACGATTTATGATATATGGTATATAGTACAGCACACATCATACAACAAGCATTAAAAGCATTAAGATATCACCAAAAGGAAGTATAAAATGAACAAGCATGTATCAGGAAAGCCGCAAGTTTCCCCTAAGAAGGTCCAAGCGTACTACATACACATCAGGCCCCGTAACAAGTAAACAAAGTCCTTTCCTAGCTACAGAAACCATTAAAAGTCCTTAATTTTAATTCTACGTCTCCAGTCACTCCTATCCTCGATAAGTAGAAATATAATATCTGCTTTAAAATATACAACTATAAGATTCAGTTACCCAAAACTTAGTTTTGATACTAAATGATGTTAAAAATATAACTTCTAGAGATTATTAAATCTATGTATGTTCATATTTGAGCAGTACTAGTAACTTAAGATAACACTAATCAGTTACTACAAATTTTGCAGAGTGTCTAGTAACTTAAGATAACACTAGTCTAGCACAAATACAATATAAAATATAAAAAATTGAGGTTATTACTTGAAATCAGAAGTGGTGGTGGTGACTATGATGCAAAAGAGGCGGTGAAGGAGGAGGAACAGCGGCGGTGGTATGTGAAGTAGCGACGGAGGTGGAGCAACGACCGTGGAGCCTTGCGACGGGGAGTAGCGACCGAGGTGGGGGTGTGGTGTGGGGTGCAATGGGGTGCGATGGGGCCGACAATGGAGGGAGCCGACGGTGGGGTGCGCAATGCCGCAGTGGGGGTGAGGGTGAGGTGCGCAGTGGGGGTGGGGGTGAGGGTGGGGTGCGCAGTGGGGTTGTGGTGTGGTCTTTTATAAATGGTGAAAATCTGAACTGATCCCGACTAAATGTGGGTTCTTTTTTGCGGCGATAAGTCGCCGCGATAAAGCAATTGCGACGAAAATAATTAATTATTTATATATTATAAAATTTACTTGTTTATTGCGACGAAAAGTCGCCGCAAATGATTAAGCGGGATTTTTCCCGCCCTTAAAAAGGTTTTCGTAATATTAAAAAAAAATAATTAATTTTAACTTTTTTGCGACGAAACATCGCCGCAAAAAAGTTGTTGACTTTAAAAGTCAAAAAAGTTATTTCTTTTGTCGTTTTGTGACTCTTTTACGACAAACACTAGTCGCCGCAAAAAAAGTGGTCGCAAAAAACCATTTTTCTTGTGGTGCTTGTCACTTTAACATGTTTTTAATCGTTATTTGGCATTAATAACACAATATAAAGGCTAGCTCAAGAGGTTGATACACATTTTAAAAAGAAGGTCCCAGGTCCAAATCATGAACAACGTGTAAAAATGAACAACGTGTGTAAAAATGATAGTTTAATTAGATATCAAGTTTTATCTTACTTTTAATTAAAAAAAATGATATATATAGCAATTTTAATACACGAGTGAACTAGGATATTATATATACTTTTTTCAATTAAAAATGTTTTATAATAAATAATAATATTATTATTGCTTCGAGATATATAGAGTGGGGTCGGCAAATAACGCGTCAACTCCCTACACGGTTACCTTCACCATCAAACTTCAATATAAATACACCATTTTGCATGGCTTATTAAACTTGCATCCCAAGTTATAATAATTATAATTATATCAAAACAAAACAAAACAACACACACAACACAAAAACAACCAAATGCAAACATCCACCTTCTTCCACCCTCTACCACCGGCCCGTGCTCCGTTCGCCGCCACCCTCCGCCACCCGAAAAGCCCCTTTCTCCACCGCCACAACCGACTAGCAACAATGGCGTTCAAGAAAGACGGTTCGAGCGGGAAAATGGTGGATGAAAACATGATCACTTTGAGAGAAAGGATACGCGAGATGAAGGCGGAGATCGACGATCATCGGTTGCCCGATGATTGGATGCAATGGGAGAAGGCTTATATCTATAGTGGTGGTTACCATTCGGATGTTTATGAAGTGGTTGCGGGTCTGCAGCGGTTTTTGATGGACTGCAGGCCGAGCGTGGCGTTGGGACTGGCGGCGGTTCTGGCGGTCGGAGGTTCAACCGCCGCGGTGGTGGTTCTGCAGTGGTTGGTAGGATGTATTCAGGGGAATTAAGATGATCGGAAAATGAAACTAGCTCATGTAGTGTTTGCATGTATATAGTTATTTTAATTTTAATAATCTGGTTGTTAATGGGTTTATTTGTTATATACGAAATAAAGGTCAGGTTAGATTTGGTTGCTATTAGACCAACTTGGTGATAATTGATAAAGATAAACTTGTAACAAGTTATGTTGATTAAATAATAATATAGAATATGAAATAATATATTTTTATAGTGTGGGATATATTATATAGCCGTCCTTGTTTTGTACGTTGTCTAACGTGAATAATAATCTTGATTTGGACAATGTGATCCTAGTGAGTATAGTGAAATAGTGATAACGTGTTCTAATATAGCCAAGCAATCAAACATATATATTATACCAGGTTAATATCTCGTTTATTACACGAGTTGCATAAATAAATTATAAAAAGTTGGTAGCGAAAACTTATGAATCATAAATCAATATTTTGAGATATGATGTTACTAAAATTACGTACGAGTAAATAATTTAAATAATAAAATATCGATATCATTTTTTAAACTTTTATCTTTTTTATTTTTAATTTTTCTTAAAACAATATCATTTTAAAAATGCTATTTTTAAAAATTTTCTTATGAAAAGTTTAAATGTTAATCATTTTTGTTCCAAAAAAATTATTTTTTAAAAACACAAGTATCAAATATGTTTTATTTTTAAAAAAAGTTTGATGTTTTTGAAATATATCTTATTTTATAAAAACATTGTTTATCTAATATTGCATTTATAGAAAGATATCTTTTTGTAAATTATAAAAAATATTTTCGATCTTAAAAGTAATTAAGTTAAATTATAAGTAATTCATGTAATTATTTATTAGGAGAGAAAAGCGGGAAGATAAGATTTAGAAGTTTTACAATTACGCCATGTGTTAATAAAAAATCTTCTATTATTAGTATCGATACATATTGAATCTTTATGTTTGTATGTTTGATATTCATTCTTTTTGTAGCATACATCCAATATAATGTTATTTAATATTTTCTATATGAACAAAGTTATATAAAACTGGTCGATAACTAAAACAAAAACATATGGTATTCACTCTCTCTAGCTGTTGTAAAAGGTTCACTACAAGAAATAGGGCTATGGCGACGACATTTGTCATCGCGATAGGTTCGGTTTGTCGTTGCCATAGACCTAGTCGTCACAGCTTTGTCGCTATATCCCATTTTTCAGTTGTCGCCAAAACCCTGGTCACATAGAGGTCTATCTCGACAACAAGTGGTCGCCACAAAGTTGTTGGCAAAAAAATTTTCATGGCATATTTTAATTAAAAATAATTTTATTTTTAAGACTATGACGACGACAGTCGTCGCCATAGGTCTTATATATATACATATACATACATACATATATATATACACTAGCATGCCTATAGCGCAATTTTTTTAAGTGTAAGTGCAATAATTTATTCATAACAAACTAATAACATTTATGAAGGTAAAATAACTTTCAAAATATGATCATATTGAACTACATGCTGTAGCACATAACACTTAAACACTAATACATGATTAGTTCGCAGAACATACAAATGACTGCTACTATAACAATTACCTTTAGAACATACTATAACACATGATTAGTTAGCAGAAAATACTATGGTTTCAAAAGGCAAACCATTACCTTCTGGATCTTACCACAAACAATTAAAGGTGTCAACCCTGGCTTCTTCGTAACTGAAATTAAGTGATTGAATGACAAAATAGTGGTCAGAGCGCTATCACTTACCATTGATGAAGGTAGAAATAACACCAAAAATGCCCTACAACAAACCAAGAGCTCGAAATCTTCACCAATCTAGTGAAATAACACCAAAAATGCTGGTAAATCCGCCTTGATGTTCTTGAATCGCTAGAGAGAGAAAGAAGAGGATAAGGTATTTGAAATATGAGATCTAGAGAACCTAGAAATATAATCAAAAGAGTATCAAAGATCTTCTGTTCAAAAATACCCTTTTTGCAAGAACAAACATCTTGAATGATTTGTGATGGTTGACCAAAAACAAAATCCAATGCAAACTAACAACATTGATTATTAATAAAAACAAAGATTGCCTATTCATACCAACGATTATTGCTCGCCACCACCCATAGACATCGCTAGCTGCCTTACCGCCGCAACTCCACCGGAAACCATGGCATTTTCAATTCGACCTAGTAAGACCCAACTCTTTCGTTATAGGGAGACAACAGCTTCTTGATGCTAGGTAGATCCACGGGATACGCAGCAATGTGATGGTTAGGGTTTACAGAAGAAAGAGAGGTGAGAGAGAAAATTAGGTAGGGAGAATGACAAAGGTTAGGGTTTTCACTCCATGTATTAGTTGACCCGACCCACCCATAGAAGGATCCGCGTTATGATAACCATTTCATGCATTAGAGAGTGTACACAAAGTTTTAAGAGTTGTAAAACTCTTAAATTTAAGAGATTTTGGTAAAATGACCATTTTATCCCTTCAATATACATATTATTATAGTATATATATATATATATAGATAGATAGATAGATAGATATTATATTATATATATATAGATATTATATATATATTATATATCTATATTATATAAATATACATTAATAAAAAATAAATTAAAATAAAATTGAAAAATCCTATGGCGACGACATGTTGTCGCCACAAAGTTGTCGGCAAAAAAAATTTCATGGAATATTTTAATTAAAAATAAATTTATTTTTAAGACTATGGCGACGACATGTCGTCGCCTTAAGTCTAATATATATATATATATATATATATATAGATATATATATATATATATATATATATATATATATATATATATTTATATAGGGTTAGGATCATTACAGACCACTTTTTATTTTCAGAACTACAGAACCATTGATTTACATAAATGTATATTAAGTCTGGTAATACTTGACCTATTTTACATATGTGTATATCAGACATGAACAATAAACTATTAAAAAACAACTAAATATCATCAGGTTTAACTTACATCTATGTAAATCAATGGTTTATAATTTACATTTATGTAAATCAATGGTTCTTTTGGTTCTAAAAATAAAAAATGGTTATGTAATGATCCTGATCCTATATATATATATATATATATATATATATATATACACACATATATATATAAATAATAAATAAATTAAAATAAATTTGAAAAACCTATTACGACGACATGACGTCGCCACCATAGACCCCACTGTTTTAATTTTTAATTTTTAAATTCTTTTTACATTTTTTAGTTTTTTTTTCAAATTGCAGGTTATAGGAACATATTTATACATCAAACGAAAGCTAATATTACTAACACCCAAAATAATCATTGTACAATTCAAGTTACATGTATATTTAAACAAAACAACCAGTGTAAACATTATTTTAAGTAAATCAAAATTTAAAAAAATAGACCTATGACAACGATTTTTCTACACCTATGACGATGTTTTTTTTGTCACTATAGATCATCCTAAGACAACAACATGTCGCTACCATAGGACTAGTATATATAACGACGACATGTCGTCGCCTTAGGGTGACCTATAGCGACATCATCATGTCGTAGCCATAGACCTAGTCTCCATAGGGTTTTTTTTTATAGTTGTTATAGAAATGTCTGAAGTGATGAGTGGTGATCAGATTGGTTGTTTGATACTTCCATATTTTATTTTGAAACATTGGTTAAAACATAGAAATCTAATCATGATTATTCGATCAATCATCAAATTAATAAGACTTACTTTTTAGGGAAAGTGTTATTAATAAAGATGATTTTGTCATAATACCAATTATGATGTCTTGAATATAAAGGATTATTGTTTTGTTTTTTTTAAGAAGTGTTAATAGTGTTCTTGAAGTGAGGATCAATAAAAATGGTAGTTTTTTTTAAACGACGAAAATATTTTGAAGAAACCAGAATGATAAGAAAGTCACTACCACAATGACTAGATGGCAGTAGTAAGATTCCTCAAATCCTAAATCGCAGCCTTGTTTTTCATTCTGAACTTTACCTATAACACACAAAAGGATCTTAATGTTCTCCATGATCATCTCTATAGATACACTCTTTTTATTAAATACGGCTTCATTTCTAGCTCTCCATATGCACCAACATAAAACTAAAATGATTGCTTGGATCATCTTCAATTCCGCTTACACCCATCATTAGAAACAATTTTACGCAGATCCAACAGATCCTTGAAATTAATAGCATATATAAGAGGGAGTTTACACCATTGGCTTACTTGCATCAGCACAACATTAGTGATGGAACATGAAATGAAGAGATGATCAACAGATTCCTCACTCTCCCCATACAGCTTGCACAAATGACTTGTAACTTCTTTTTTATTACCATAATAGGTATCTAAGGTAATCATATTTGCCCCTTAACTTATTCACATTTACAATTATTTTCATCAAATAATATTCGAGAGTTAGCTACGTCATATTGGTAAATTTATCAAATGATCCGTAAGTCCACATCACTGGCTATTTCTAACACCATCAAGAACCGTTAGACCCCTTACATAATCAGCATTAACACATGTGTTGTGAAAACCAGTTGTAGATGAAGCAGCTAGTATAAATAAGAATAACAACACAAAGTTGTGGTACTTAGGCAATATTAATTGTTTTCTAATTGTTAATTGTTTACATATAATGATGTGACACCCAGCCACATTAAGCATAGTATTAAAAAGTAAACACTTCATTTAAATTGTGTTTTGTAGACGAGAATAAAGTTGTGGATTTGAGGATGAGAATCTTGGCGTGCATTGAATTGAGAAAGTTTGCTAAACGTCAAACTACGGCATAAACCACAACATTAATTAATTATAAGTTTAAAATTAAAAATAGCACTCCATCAAAATGATTGGTGGCTTCTTATAGTCCAATGTATCTAATAATTTAAAAAACTTAATATTTTTGAGAAAGTGAAACTTCGATTGACAGAAAACGGGAATTTTAAGCGCACCGTAAGTAATTTGAAAAAAACCGATTCAAACCGTGACATATTGGCCAAACCGTGACATATTGAAGCCTAAAGGTCACGGTTTGGTCAAACCGTGACATATTGGGCTTCAGAAAAAGTTCTGCACCTCGGGATTGGGTTAATTATTGGGAGTGGGTTTCTTGGTTTTGGTGGTGTATATGTCACGGTTTGGCCAAACCGTGACATATTGTGTATAATATTTAATTTTTTTAATATTTTTTATAATATAAATGTAAGATATTTTATTCAATTTGTAATTTCTAATATTTTTATAAGATTCAAATTTTCTTTTATTTAAATTTTTAGTATTACGTACATATATAACAAACAAACTAACACTTAAAAACTAACTTATAAACATTAATTTTTATTAAGTATATATGACCCGTAGTCCTAAAAAATTGATTTATTCAATAACATAACGCATGATTTGTTTACCAAAGTTTAATTAATTTATGTAAATATTAAGAATACAATATTTTAGTTTATTCTAGTTCACAAGAAGTATGAATTAAGTATTTTAGCTTTCAAGAAGTAACTTTTAATGTATTTTAATTTTCAAGAAATTTGAATTAATGTATTTTAGCTTTCAAGAATTAACTTTTAATGTGTTTCAATTTTCAAGAAATATGAATTAATGTAGACTAAATTACAAATTTTATCCTTTAAGTATGTTTAAAATTATGGATCTTATCCTTAAACTTTCATAATTACACTGAGTGTCCTTTATTTAAAAACTTATCATATTTTATGTCCTTTCAACTAGCAAAAGTTAACTTTTTTTGTTAATTTTATGTAAATGACCATTTTACCTTATTACTTAAAGGATGAAATCTGTAATTTTTTTACTATTCTGTTTTTTCTTTATGTTTTATTTTGTTTACTTTATCTTTTTAATACACTTTTTATTTTATAATCTTAAATATTATTACGTAATTATTTTTAAATTTTTTTATAAGTTATACTTTTAATAATAGTTTTTTAATTTATTATATATATTTTTTGTTTTTAAAATTTATTAATCTACTTTTCTAATTGTACGAATACAAATTAGAGGGTTAAAAATATTTTTTTTCATCTTATATAATTTAAACTAGTAATTGTTTTTATTTCGCTATCGCTTTTTTATTATTATTTTGGTTTAAAAAAATTTTAAAAATAGTTTGGCGTATGGTATAAAGATTTTAATACAATTTTGGTATAAAATTTTCAATTATTCTAAACAGTTTGGCTTATGGTATAAAGATTTTAATATCATTTTGGTATAAAATTTTCAACTATGTTAAATAGTTTGGGTTATGGTTTATATTAAAAACCTATTACAAATTGAAATAATTTTTTAATAAAATTTATTTTTTTATTTCTTTGATTAGAATTATTTCTTTTATCATTTTAAAATTATTTTAATTATTTTATTATATATACTTACTATTTTAATTATTACTTTTATCATTTGTCATTTAGGATTTTTAAAAAAATTAAAGATGAATGAGATGAAAATGAAGGCTCCAATTAGCATCTTTATGTGTCGAGTCATCTTAATGGATCAAAATGAGTACTACAAATTTGATTAAAAAATATTATCACATTGATATGCCATTTAGGGTTTTTAAAAATATTAAAGATGAATGAGATGAATAATACATTATGATGGGAATTTTTAAATATAGCCGTTAGAAAGCTAGATATTAAAAAATAACTTTAAATTAATTGAAACTATTTAATTAGAGTTAAAATAGTTTAATAAAAATTAGTGGCATTTTATGTGTTACATATAATATATATATATATATATATAGTGAAAAATATATAATAAAATAAATAAATTAAATAGTATATATTATATAAAATAAATAAGCAAATAATCAATTAATAAAAATAATAAAGAAAAAAATAAATAGAAAGAATAAAAAGAAACTTTAACATTACAAAAGTAGTCCTTTATAAATAAAATGACAATAATGCCCTTGACTTAACAGAAGTATTTAACCGCAGTTAGTAAAAAGGATGTATTACGTAATAACTTTTTGTAAAAAATGACATTGAGTGAAAGTCATTTTTTGAAAGTACCCATTCTATAATTTTCACCAAACATAAAGGATGAAATTTGTAATTTAGTCATTAATATATTTTAGCTTTCAAAAAGTTCTTCTAATGTATTTCAATTCTGAAAAAATACCATTTAATTTATTTTACTACTCAAAAAAATATCTCAAAAATATCTCAAACCGTGACCTTTTGGGCAAACCGTCACATTTTGATTCAAAAAAATATCTTAAAATGTCACGGTTTGGCCAAACCGTGACCTTTTGATCCGGTTTCTCCCCAAAGTGTCACGGTTTGGCCAAACCGTGACCTTTTGATCCGGTTTCTCCCCAAAAACACATGCGGTATCCCCAGCAGGACCCATAGAAAAAGTTATTTCCCCCTCAACTTGATTGATCAGAAAAAAGTCAAAAAACAAATGACACATATATAACTTTAAAATAAATTCACCTTAAAAGCAATGTATACAAACATATTTATCTACTATAATAAAGAATATTTAAATGAACACTCATTATTTATCTACTATAATAAAAGAATATTTTAAATGTACACTCATAATTGTAAACATGCTAATGTCTACCCAGACATGATATTTAATATAAAAGTAGTCAATATGATAGTTTTTTTAAATTTTAACTAAGTAGTTATGCCGCGCGTTGCCGCGACTAGTCGAGTTTTACATTTTGTTTCCAAGAACATTGTTTTAGCATTTCGAGTTTTAGTAGATAGTTTAGCATAAATATTATCACTTGCATAAGATTATGATATTTGTGTTTGAAGTATACAAAAAAGTGTAAACTGGTGGCTGCAAAAGGTGAAGCTATTGTCATTTGCATAAGATTATGATATTTGTGGAGTATACAAAAGAGTATCTAAAATATCAAAATACACACAAATCAAATCTCTATATCCTAAATGTTTTACAGTATATAACGGAGTCGTCCAACGCTGCAGTGGATCTGACGGAGTCGTCCAACGCTGCAGTGGTCAGAAGAAGAGGAATTCCGGCATTTCAATCACTGTTCTTCATCTATCGGGTATGCATGTTCGATACAAACGGAGAGGAAGGGGAATCCCGACCACGAATGGAAAAACCACAAATAAAAACACAAACCTTAGGAGCGAGAATCCACAGCGAAGCAGAGACAGCAACAGCAAAGCGGGAACCCAAAACATCGACTCCGGTGACCCTTATAAACCACAGAAGAGGACAGAGACACGTGTCCCCAGCTAAAAGAAAAGTGGAGGGAAATCCCCACCGATCAAGTATATTAATTAGAATAGTAATATGACCCTTATAGTGCATTTAATGTATTAATTTTCAAATAATTTTTGTATTTTATAATAACTTTGTTTCATAAGATTCTATTTTTAAAAACGGAATTCACGTTTGTCTTTAGTTTTTTTGTCAATGTTTCCATAAAAGTTGGTTGAAAATGTAGTTGTATTCAAAGTCAATGGCTGTTTTTTGCATCTTATTTAAAATAGACTATGACTTTTATGACAAATTACACTTTTACGAAGAGTATATGTCACAGTTTATGACAGCGGAACAGCCGTTGTGACATGTTGTCGCGTCTTTCTTGATGCTTTTGGTGTTACTTTGGAATAATCGTCATTTCCACATGATTTTTGTATTCATTTTTTATATTTGATATCATGGTGGATTCCTTGCGTAACGCGCATTAGATAAAAACCTAATTTTTTTAATGACAAACAAGCATAGGGCCATGCTCAGATATTGGATGTTAAGTACGAATACTAAAAACAATTCCTCAAAATTAAAGTACAATTTGATTATGTTTTTATCGACAGCCCAACCCAAGGGCCGAATCCTACACGAACATCTACTCCAATTTCCATCGTAGGGATAAAAAAATAAAACTATCATACGCACACTTTTACATCACTAGACCAAACTCTAGGCGCTTTTTGTTTAAGACCTTTGTTTAGATAGAGTTAGTTTTAATTTACTCGATCTCTAATATTTAATAAAAGTAACAATCTTTTTTTAAAATCATAAAACATCATATAATCGAACTTAACTATTTTAGATAAGTGTAGACTTCCAATATATAGGAAATCTAAATAAAAATGATATTATATTTATTACAAATTTAACAATAGATTTGTCATCGGCAGTGGACATGAAATAACCATTTATTTAAAATAAACTAAAATAGAAAATTTCCATAACATTTCAAAGTAAATGCACACGTTTAAGATATCCAGCCGTCTTTTACATTACGACCCCGACAAACCCACCAAAGTAGGACCCACAAATAACGCGCACTCCTAAATCCACAATTGGCCGGCGACAATTACGTTAATTACGCTTACGGTACGTTGAGAAGCTTGATGTAATATGTTGGGGTTTGGAAAATCACTGGAAGCGTATAATTTTTTATCGTTATATCAGTAGGACAGATTTAATGTTTATAAATTTTTCGAATGAAACACACATTTAAACTTTTAGAACGACGATGGACGAACTTATTCCGGCAGTTTATAATTGTAAATTACACGGATGGTTCATGTGATCGATATGTTCAAACTACAGTTTTTGTCTTCAAGTTTGAGAAACTATAAGCTCAGTAACAAAGTGGGCATAAATATAACAGGTTTGGTCCTCGACATGAATAAACAGTTATCTTTTTCGGTTACGTTTTATGAAATGACTAAAATAACTTTAATATTAAAAACAAACAATTTAAAATAAAAGTATAAATAATATAGTACCCTCCTTCTATTCCCCCCCTCCCCCCCGACTGTCTCTAATATATCTCTCTCCAAACCCTAGATACAACCCTAGATCCAACTATCACCTTACCATCTCCGATCACCAGATCATGCCTGTCCACTACACCCAACTCCAAACCACTACACCCAACTCCAAACCACTCCACCCACACACCACTACATGACTACACCATCGCACCACGCTGATGCAGCACCATTGGTACACGATATCATTACAGCACCATAGCACCACTGCCCACCCGTACATCACGCCACTGCACCACCATCTCACCACCGCCCGCTAGTTTAATACAAAATTTTATCTTTTGGAAAGATCTATTCTAAAACATTTATATTTGAAAAAAGGTTTTTTGTTTTAAAGAATATTGGTAGTTTTTTTAAAATTTTATTTTTAAAAGAGAATAATTTTTAATTAAAATATTTAGTTTTTATTTAAGGAAAAATATGTTTAAAAAAATTTAATTTTAGAAAAGTTTGAATTTTTAAACTAAAAGAGAGAAATGTGAAAATTAGTCGTTTTGACTTTTTAAGAATGGATAAATAATCTAGACGGTAAAATAAATTAGAGAACAAGTGTGATAACCACACACGTCTAATTATGTAATCATTTATTGTAATTAAGATGCATGACTATTTAATATATGTGTTCTAATGAGTAACATAGAATATAAGTTATACTAAGTTTATTTTTTTTTCCTAATCGATGTATTTACTATTTTTGATTAAATTAATTTAATGATTAGATTATCATGTTATACAATTTAGTTTTCCAAAAGCGGTAACAAAGAGATCTATCGTGTAGTTAACATAATTTAGTTTATTGGTTATCTAAAGCTTAAACAAACTTTACATACTTTATTGGCTTTCCGAAATTATTACATAACAAAGTTTATGTGATGCACTATTGCACCTACGTTCATTAAATTTTAGACATTAGAGGTGCCTTAATTTCATTTCACACTGTCAAATATGTGTCTAACTAGAAAATTTGTTAGGCGCTTCGTGACGGATTTACGTTACTCGAGCGGGAAATTAAAGCTAGTGTTGTGCAACTCGTGTGTTGTGACAGGTATGCAGTGGGCATTTAGTCGTTATCAATGCGGTTCGTTACCATGAGTATATAAAAAACAAAAAACCAAGAAATCTTTTTTTAAAATCTATTAAAAGACATTCGATTAAATTTGCTTAAATAATGCAACGGACATAAATGTTTCCGATTTTTCATATATTCGTTATAGCAAACAAAAGAAAAATTCCAAAAATATTGTCTTAATGTAAGCAAGAAGGTATCGAAACATGTTTTTTTTGTTTTTTTTACGAGTTAACATCCAAACTGACGCTAACAAACCCATGCGTTGCGACGGGTACCAAACGAAAAATAACACCCAATATATAACATGTTTGGTTAATTAATTAAGTTAAAATGTCACCTAAATATAATGTAGATAAAAACTATTTCATCAAAGTACTAACTAAATCAAGTGTAGTTGTTAACTAGTATTTGGAGCCCCTATTGATGCAATAACATAAGAAAAGATGTGTTTGATGTCCGTTAATGTCTTGAAGCCCTATAAGCTTGGAGCCCATTTTAACTATCTTGTAGTGATGTTTAGATCTCCACTTGTGTTCATATCATTATATTTGACGCATTCAAAATGCCCATTACATCCGGTCTTAATTAAATATGCGAGTTAATTATTAAAAAAAGAATGAAAATTTCGGCGACTTGGGCAATGAGGTTGAGGCAATATTCACCACTCTTATAAATGCTATGATTATACCATTAAGTATATGCCGTACCAAATGACTTATAATCTAATGATATCAAGATGTTTAGTAAGATGCCCTTTATTATAAGGTTGAATGTTCAAGTTTTATAGTAAATAAGTGGTGTAATAAAAGCTACGAGGTGACGTTAATATTAAGGCACAGAAAAGTTATGAAGTTATAACAACGTTTATAGTTTTCAAACATTGATATAATCACTAGAAATAATTAATTAAACACACAATTTTAACCTGTATGAATATTGAATCCCTGGACCAAACATAAGTATCTCCCTTGGTGGTGTTTTCCGTTACCCCCTTTATGACATCTTTGTCCACAACTTACTAATATAGGTTTTTATTTTTTTTATTTTTTTTTTATTTTTTTAATTTTTAATTTTTATTTTTTATATGATATGCAAAGTTCGTTGTTCAATTTCATTTCTACAAAAAATTTACCGTTTAAAATATTGAATGACAAATGCTCAACTTAATTGAAATAGTTTATTTGTAGGTGCAAAAAACTAGATTTTGAGCCAATCCGGATATGTTTAAAACCGATTCGGTTCGAATCAAAGGAAGTCAAAGCATGATTAACCCAAACCAGTTTGGATTTGCAATCGGTTTATAAGAGAAATACATAGTTCTGTTTAAAATTGGTTTTAATCAAGTTCGATTTTGTTTTAAAAGATTTTAATCTGCTTTAGTTTGTTTTTAACAGGTTCCACTGAATGCATTCTCACACTGAATTTACCTAACCTGTTTCACTATTGGTTTCGGATTGGACCAGATATGCGGATACTGGTTTCGGATCCTGAACCAAATTGCAGGGCACTCTGGATGGCATAATGTTCCTCGACGACGGCCCGGGGATGAATCCCATCATGGAACAAGGCAGCTTTCAAGTGTCGTGGCACTCTTAAAGGCTCGTTCATTAGAGCAAAGTATGATATTTTTGGTATAGGGATGATCCATCAGGCCAATTATCGAATGCATTTATGTTGTTATTTAATTAAAAAACTTGGGTAAACCTTCACTTATCACAACCCAATCTTCATCTGTGGCAGCCCAGTAATTTATCTATTCCCCAACAGTGAGCCCAAATTACCCAAATTTTAATCAGCCCACTCCAGTACTCCACAATAAACGCAGCCCACAGCCCACAGGTAGCAAGACGCCAAGACCTTTGAAATCCATCTTCCCTGATGATGAGTAGGGGTGTTTAAAAATATTCGAATCCGAAACCGAATCCGAAACATCTGAAAATTTGAAATTTGGATATCCGAAATTTCGGATATCCGAAAATTCGGATATCCGAAAATTCGGATATCTGAAATTTCGGATTCGGATTCGAATAGTGATTTTAAAAATTCTCGGATATTTCGGATATCCGAAATATTCAAAATATTTTAATAAAAATTTAAAAATACTAAATATTAATTAAATATTTCGGATATTTTTAGATATTTAGGACATTTTAATAAAAAACTTCGGATATCCGATAAAAACTTCAATAAAAATTATTATATTTTTATAAAATTTATTAAATAATACAAAATTTCTTTTAATTCGAATATCCGAACGGATATCCAAATCCGAATCCGAAATTTCGGATCGGATTCGGATAGTGAAATTCACTATCCGAAATTTTCGGATATCCAAAATTCAGATATCCGAAATTCGGATATCCGAATTTGAACACCCCTACTAATGAGCAATTGACCACCATAATAACATCACATGTTTATTTTAAGCAACATTATTCTACATAATAATTTGTTTAAAGATCTCCACTAGTTCTACATGTGAAATAAGATTGAAACATATAAAATTAGTACTACTATGTTTGAATGCTACACTGGACTAATGACCATTGTAATACAAGGATTGATAAGAGGTATAATATTAAATAAAAAATATGTTGATGATATGATCTATATATGAGTAGAATAAAGAATCTAATGTCAAAATAATAAAAGATCTTCATAATATGATGTAGCTATATCAAATATCAGTAATATGCAAAAGTAAACGCAAAACATATGTTACGAAATATAAAATTGTTGTCAAATTGTTGTGTACCCACAACATAAATGATCATTATCAAAAAAAAAATTAAAAATTGTTGTGCGACCACAAAATAAATGATCATTATCAAGAAAAATAGAAAAAGACCATGTATCACATTGATTTATTATAAACTTCTATCAAATAGAATTTAGATACAACATAAACCTGTTAAATAACATATATAGAAAAAGGCTTGGGTTCAAATACAAAGTGAACATTATGTAAAAAGTGTGAGAAGCAATCTGTGAGTGACATGTGACATATTTTTAAAAATAGAAGGAGAGGTATTTTAGGAAGTCTAATTTATTGAGATGAAGGTGTGGGCTTACATCAATTCTGTTGAAGATTGCTTACATCTAATTTATTTGAACACAAGCCTTCAACAAAATTCTCAATTTATCGATTCAAACGGTTGACGTTTCATCTTACATCAATTTCAATCGTTGAAGATTCAAACGATCGAATTCATCTGTTGAAGATTGCTTTATGTTATTTCTGTTGAAGATCGTTGAGTTATGTTGATCTATTTGATTTCATCAGTTTGGTACGTATGAAGACGATTATATACTGTAATTGAAATAGTATGTTATAATTTTGTCGTTTGGATCATCATTGTGTCTATACTGTCTGATTTCTGTGAATTTTGTTATTGATTGACATCATCATTGTGTCATAGGTATCATCATTATGTCATAGGTATCATCATTATGTCATAGGTATCATCATTGTGTCATAGGTATTATCATTGTTTCATAGGTATCATCATTGTGTCTTTTTGTTCATCATTGTGTCTTTTGTATTGTGATTGTGTCTGAATAAAACAGTTATTGTGTCTATACTGTTAGATTACTCTGGACATTATCAATATGTTGTTGAACATAGTTTATAAATATCAGGTGAGTCTCTATATGTTGTGTCTTTTATGTTGTTGTGTTTGTTATATATTTTTGTTATTGATTGACATCATCATTGTGTCTTAGATATCATCATTGTGTCTTTTTGTTCGTTATTGTGTCTTTTGTATTGTCATTGTGTCTGAATAAAACAATTATTGTTAATCAATTAGTTACGAACAAAGACGAGTTGTGTTTTTATCTTGATTATTTAAATAGTTACAAGTCTAAGGCTGATAAAGTTCAAATGGTCGCCCCACCTCCAAGCAGGAGAGATAGGTTTGTAGAGTTACCTGGAGGGAGCGAACGAAATGAAGCAAAATTCAGTGTACCTGTTAAGCAAAAGACAAAAGGTAGGCCGAAAAGAATGAAGTCAGCTCGTGAGTTAGCCATCGAACAAGCAGGAAAAAAAGTTGAGAAATTGTGGGTTTTGCAAACAACCTGGTCACATTATACGCAATTGCAGTTTATATCTTCACAGCATTAAGGATAAACAAGTTTCAAACAGCTCAACAGTTGATTTTATGCTTATTCAAGAATAGAATTCATTATGTCATAAGATTTAATTTTCATTCATAAGGTAAAAGGATCCTCTCTCTCTCTCTACGGTACCTCCTTAGTACCGACACCACCATCACCAACGGTCACCTCACCATCAACGGAGAGCACCACCTCCGGCGACCTCCGGCGACCACCGGCGAGCACCACCTAGCCACCGAGCCGGAACTGCACCCACCCACCTGAACACTTGCAGGTTGTTCAGGCTGAACAAATACTCGTCGACCGACTCCCCGCTGTGAACTTCAGCCGCGATTCAAGAATTTCGGACCGCCGTACGACCGTCGTTCGACCACCGTGAGTCGCCGAGGAGCGTTCTCGACCACCGCTGCCCCTGCATCGCTCTGTTTGTCGATAAACGGTGTCTGTTTCTCTCGGTTGAAATATCTAGGGCAAAAACCCTAGATCGTGCTGCAGTACTGCTGTTCCTCATCATCTGTCTATTTCTCGAAGAATCTAGGGCAACAACCCTAGATCTTATTGCTGTTAGTCTTCTTCTGCCTTGGATTCGCAACCCTAAGTGAAGGTTGCTAAATCTAGGGCACATCTGAAGAACCCTAACTTGGGCACATCTGGTGAGATTGTTCCATCTCTCTCTCTTTTACTTTCTTGTTTAGGCTGATATTGGCTGGGTTAGGAGTACCAGTATCTGTTGAGATATCTGTGTTGCTTTCTGTTGCTCTTTACTGGTTTACTTGTGCATTACTTGTGTGATCTGTTTTCTGGTTTGTGTGCTTACATTTAAACAGCTACTCTAATCCTTGATTCTTCTTGAGCCTGATATTAATTCTTGTCTAGTTCTCGGCTGACCGTTTAGTTCTGTGGTTTGTGCCTAATTGATTAGTTGTTATAACTTGCTGATTAGTTATATAATTGTTAGTGTTTTCATATTAATTGCTAAGTAAGTGGTATATTGTTGGTTGAGTTTGTGTGTTGAGCATTTGTGGCTTGTTGTCTTCATTTCTGGTCAATCTTAGAACTGTTCTCCAGATAGGTTTCATTGGCTTACTTGAATCTATACTCAGGATAGTGTGTCATTGTGTGAAGTGGTGATCATTGTTGCTATTTTTGATTAAGTTCTTGTGGTCTTTGTTAGGGGTACCAGCATCATGTGATTTGATTTTTTTTCTGTGTCTTGATTTTGTTTGCGTGCTCCTAGCGTATTGTTGACCTCGTGGGACTGTTTCCTTTGATTGTGCTATACTTGTGTTGCGTTTCTTTCTTCTGTGTTGTACGTATTTTTCGGGTGCTTTTAGTGGACTCTGTCGGGTATAATAGATAGTAGGAGCTACTATGCTGACCCGAGATCATGTTCGGTGACGAGAGGTGCGAAGACAGGAAATAAGGTTTGTAGATTAAGGGTGGCATCGTAGAATGTAGGAACCCTAACTAGTAAGTTACTCGAGTTAATTGATGTGCTGAAAAAACATAGGGTCCAGATAGCGTGCCCTCAGGAGACTAGATGACGGGGTGGGAGAGCAAAAGAGTGCAATAGTTATAAACTATGGTATTCAGGGTCTGATGGAACAAAAATGGTGTAGGTTTTTTAGTTGCTAAGGAACTTCATGATAATGTTGTGGAAGTGAGAAGATACGATGATAGAATTATGTTGTTAAGAATAGTAATAGGGGATGAGGTAGTGGCAGTAGTTAGCGCGTATGCACCCCATGTTGGACTAGGGGAAACGGAAAGAAAGAAGTTCTGGGAGAGTTTAGATCACGTTATGGGCGACATACCGAGAGAAGATAAGATATACATAGGAGGAGATTTTAATGGACATATCGGTAAGGATAATGACCATTTCCAACTGGTGCATGGAGGCTACGGGTATGGTCTTAGGAATGACGGCGGTAGGGAGCTTCTCGACTTTGCAGTAGCGCATGACCTAGGCATCATAAATTCGTTTTTTAAGAAAAGAGAATCGCATCTAATCACGTTTAGCAGCGGTGGGAGACACACGCAGATAGACTATATATTGACAAGGAGAGAAGACCATAGCTCGTGGAAGGACTGTAAAGCAATACCGGGAGAGTCAGTTGTGACATAACACCATATGTTGGTGGCGGATATACGCCTCAAGAGACAAATTGCCCTACCGAACAAGAGAGTAAGACCTACGATCAGATGGGGCCAGCTCAAAGACGAAAAGATTACCATTTTCAGAGATAAGGTCATACCACTGAACCAGACTAGACCACAGGAAGACGCAAACCAAAAGTAGGAGGATATGGCAAATAGGCTTATCCAAGCAGCTAAAGAAACACTTGGAGTAACAACAAAAAGGACAGTCGGTCATAAGGAATCCTGGTGGTGGAACGAAAATGTACATAAAAAGATACGAACCAAACAACAAAGTTTTAGAGAGCTTATACGCTGTAACAATGAGGAAAAACGCGCAGAGCTAAAAGAAAAATACAAAGAGGCGAAGCGACAGGAGAAAAAATCGGTGTCAGAGGCAAAGAACACGGCGTACGAGATGATGTATAAACGATTAGAAACGAAAGAAGGAGAGCAAGACATGTTTAAGATAGCCAAGGCAAGAGAAAGTAGAAGACAAGACTTGAGAATGGTGAAGTTCATAAAGGCGGTGGATGGAAAGGTTTTGGTGAAGGAGAAAGACATCAAGGTGAGATGGAAAACTTACTTTGATAACCTTTTCAACATAAGAAACCCAAATCAACAGACTGAGATAGTTAGAACAACACAAACAACGCAACAAAACAACTGCTATTGTACAAGCATCACAGTTGACGAATTTACAAAAGCGATGAAGAAAATGGGAAGGGCTAAAGCAGTGGGGCCAGACAACATACCGATTGAAGTGTGGAAATGCCTGGGTGATGAGGGTCTCTAATGGTTAACAGACTTATTCAATACTATCTTTAAGACAGGGAAGATGCCAGACCAGTGGAGAACCAGTGTCATAGTCCCCGTATATAAGAAAAAAGGAGATGTTCAATGTTGCGAAAACTACAGGGGAATAAAGCTATTGAGTCACACGATGAAATTATGGGAAAGAGTTATCGACACGAGAATTAGACAGGAAACTCAGATAGCGATAAACCAATTTGGATTTATGCCAGGACGCTCTACAACAGAAGCCATACACGTCGTAAGGCGATTAATGGAGAAATATAGAGAAAAGAAAAGGGACCTTCATATGGTATTCATCGACCTAGAAAAGGCATATGACAGTGTTCCGCGACAACTAATCTGGGAAAGTCTACGAGTTAGAAGGGTACCAGAGAGGTATATCAAAATAATTAAGGATATGTATGACGGGGCAAAAACGTGTGTGCGAGCACCGGTAGGAGACAAAGACACCTTCTCAGTGGAAGTGGGACTCCACCAAGGATCTACACTGAGCCCATTTCTTTTCACAGTAGTGTTGGATGAGATGACCAAATCTATACAACAGTCAGCCCCGTGGTGCATGCTTTTTGCGGATGATATTGTATTAATATCAGAATCTAAAACGATGCTTAACGACAAGCTAGAGCAGTGGAGAGCAGCACTAGAGCACAGAGGATTAAGGATAAGTCGCTCTAAGACAGAATACATGCATTGCAACTTTGGTGACGAGGCGGAAGAGGACACCATAGTCAGTATCCAGGGTATGCCGGTCCCACGAACGTCTAGGTTCAAATACCTGGGCTCGTACCTGCAGGAAGACGGAGAGATACACAGTGATGTAGCGCACCGCGTTCAAGCAGGATGGTGCAAGTGGAGAGCAACATCAGGAATTTTATATGATAAGAGGTTTCCAGCAAAACTAAAGAGAAAGCTATACCGAGTGGCAGTACGTCCAGCTATGTTATATGGAACAGACTGCTGGGCCATAAAGAAATCGCATGAGAAACAAATAGAGGTAGCGGAAATGCGAATGCTGAGGTGGATGTGCGGTCACACAAGACTTGATCGGATAAGAAACGAAGTGTTTCGACAGAAGCTAGAAGTGGCTTGTATCGCAGATAAAATACGAGAGGGAAGATTAAGATGGTTTAGGCATGTCAAGAGGAGACCAATGGCGGCACCAGTTAGAGTAGTAGAGAACATCATCTTAGAGGGTAGGAGGAGTAGAGGAAGACCTAGATTGACTTGGGATGAGGTAATTAGGCAAGATATGATACACTTGCACCTCTCTGAGAACATGATCGAGGATAGGAGTGAGTGGAGGCGTAGGATTAAAATTAAGGACTTCTAGTTCGACCTATAGACAGGAAGGGTATTTGAAGTCTGGTTGCGGGGCCTGATGTCTAAATAGTCCATATCTGCCCTTTAACGGTGATTCTACCTGCTCCTATGATATATGTATGCTATGTGTTGTATGATTTATTGTGTACTGTATGCTATGTGTTGTATGATTTATTGTATGATGTCTTGTTATCGATATCGCTTTTTGTATACTGTATGCTATGTGTTGTATGATTTATTGTGTGATGTCTTGCTATCAGTATGGCTTTTGCTATCGAGTCGGGGGTCTCTTTGGAAGCGGTCTCTCTACCTAACAAGATAGAGGAAAGACTCGCCTACACCTACCCTCCCCAGACCCTGCTCTTGAGTGGGATATACTGGGTTTGTTTGTTTGTTTGTTTGTTTATGTCATAAGATTTATTGTGTCATATACTCATTGTGTCATTATATTCATTGTGTCATTATATTCATTGTGTCATTATATTCATTGTGTCATAAAAAAGTTGAGAAATTGTGGGTTTTGCAAACAACCTGGTCATATTATACGCAATTGCAGTTTATATCTTCAAAGCATTAAGGATAAACAAGTTTCAAACAGCTCAACAGTTGATTTTATGCCTATTCAAGAATAGGATTCATTATGTCATAAGATTTATTGTGTCATATACTCATTGTGTCATTATATTCATTGTGTCATTATATTCATTGTGTCATAAGACTCATTGTATCATGTTTGAAGAGTTTTGTTTACGTTTGATTTTGACGATAAAAACAAGTTACCAAAATACTATTGTGTACTATAAAGCAACATATAGCAACAAATATTAACATGCTAACACATAGCAAAATATAATAATATGCCAACATACCAAATTACTATTCAAATCACCATTGTGTCAAACTATCATTGTGTCAAACTATGATTGTGTTAAATTACCATTGTTTCAAACAACCATTGTGTCAAACAACTATTGTGTCAAACAACCATTGTGTCAAATAACCATTGTGTCAAACAACCATTGTGTCAAACAACCATTGTGTCAAATTACTTTTTTGCCCCTCCGCCTGTTAGCAGTTTTCCACTTATTTACATTTTTGCCATCGCGTTTTTTTGAACCATTGATCTATTTTAATGAGTTGATCCAATGGCCAGAATTAATTCTCACCCTTTTTAGAAAATATACTCTTTGTAGCATATCCTCTCCCTATAAAAAATACAGTTATTATAATCTTTAATTATGTACTTTATTTTCTGATTCATCTCGTAATGTAACCTAAGTGCTTGTATATTTTGTGCTCAAATAAATATAAATAATTTTTTAAGTGTTCAATAAATAGTTTTTTTTAATAAATGATGCCAATGAAACAATTACCTAAATTATAATAAATCAGATCAATATATATTAGAATTTGATGTGATTTGACAGTAATAAAGAAAGATTTGACAATAAATATACATCTAAATTTGGTTAATGAACTTGGTCTCGAGGATGACTCTCTTAATATTCTACGACCGAGTTTATATACAAACATACCTGCGTAAATCGTTTTCACCAAAGTTCTGTCTGGAACTTGTTTTAAAAAAAAAACTAATTTAAAAAAATAGAGTTATACATGATTTAAAAAACTATTCACATTTTATGATTTCATTTAATAGGGTCTCCTGTTTTATATTCCTAGTTGTAAATAAAGACAACAATTAAGAATTAAAATATGGTAGAAAAACCAATAATGCATTTCTAAAGCTAGTGTCCAAATTGTCAAATAGTTAATTTGAGACCATTGAGTGAGGGTAGGGCACAAGGGCATGTGAATGGAATAAGAGAACTAATTTGCTTTCATATATTACATTTCTATATAAAGTATATTCGGTATTTCGATAGTGGTGTTTATTTCCTATCAGATTTAAGGGTTCTAGTCTAATAGTGAACGATAATGTAGGTTTAGAAGTACGATTAGATAAGTGGTGTGTTTGTTGTTCTAATAATAATAATAACTTACAATAATAACAAAGAGCAATACTTGAAAAATATCATAAATAATGAGAAGAGATTGTAAGCACGATTCAACCCACCGTAGAATTTTTGATAAAGAAATTTTAGAAATATATATTTATAAACTAGTTTTAGTAAACCCGTGTAATACACGGGTTGAAAATATAAAAATAATATAATTCGTAAATGTAAAAATATTTCATATGATTAAGTTACGTATTATTATAACAATGAAAAATAAAAAGTTACATTTATAAATTTAAATATTCAAATACTTTTTTGAATAATATAATAAATAATTGACTAATAAAAAATTAAACCAGTTGTGTTAAAATCACACTAATCTAAAATCTAAAATAAATAAATATATCAATAAATATTTTTTTTCTTTTTAGTTTTTTTTTTAAATTGAATCTTCTTTAGTATAAAAATATGATTACACAATTAAGTTGATAATATAAAAAATTAAATTTAAAACAAAATAAATTATTACTATTAATTTGAGTTTCTTAAAATAAAAAAAAAACTTGACTAAAATAATATATTAGTTTAGGCGGGAAAATTTTTTTGAAGAGTAACATGAGAGTGACACGTGTCATCCTAGTTATTCTTTTATTATATAGTATAGATATCATATGAATTCACTGTAAACCTAAGGTGATCTTTTTAGTAGCATACCCCGTCTTGGCTAGCGTGCTTCGAAAGCAGTCATGTAATATTAAAGGACTGCTACCATAACTGCTAACAAAGGGAAGAAGGAATCGGAAGACGTACTATAATTTACAAGCATCACTAATATAAAAAAACCCTTTCCTACAATCTTTTGAGCGTTCATGCTCTTCTTGTTCAAATGTAATTTCAGGCGCTACTTTCTTCCTGATAACATGATTGTTTCGAATGTTGTATCCTGAGAAATCCACGATTTTTCTTAGGAGACTTGAAATCTGTTTTAACAACCTATCTTGAACATGTATTTTCATTCACTTATTCATTTTATTCATCTTTCTGTTCTTGTATATTTGCGTATTTCAGTTGTAAAAGACTATAATTTATTGTTTCCTTTATTTTTATTTTTTGTACTCTTGTACTGTAATTTATTTTGAAAAGGTTTTTCATTTAATTTATGAACAATTGTGATATATATATATATATATATATATATATATATATATATATATAGGGTTAGGATCATTACAGAACTACAGAACCATAGATTTACATAAATGTATATTAAGTCTGGTAATACTTAACCTATTTTACATGTGTATATCAGACATGAATAATAAACTATAAAAAACAACTAAATATCATCAAGTTTAACTTACATCTATGTAAACCAATGGTTTATAATTTACATTTATGTAAGTCAATGGTTCTTTTGGTTCTGAAAATAAAAATGGTTCTGTAATGATCCTGATCCTATATATATATGTAAAGCAACACGCATTGTTATATGTAATTTATTATTCCTCTTTAATTCAATGTATCTAAAATCTCAAATCCTTGTTAATCTTTAAGATTTGTTTGACTTTTTGAGGGTGAAAAAGTCGACTTGTGGAGTGATGAATTTGTCAAAACCCAAGCTAGAATATTAGGAAGCAAATTTAACATTTAATGCTTATTTAATAATTAATTTATTTGATCGGTTCTATCTTTGACTTCTTCAATATAGTGATGTAAGCAACGAGCCCATCTATGATTCTTCCAAATGTCAAATGTTTCCTAAAAACCCAAGGTCATTGTTTTACATTTAAATATGTTATTCTGTAACAAGACATAAAAGTTGGTCATATTAGAAAACTTGAACTTGGAATTTCATCATAAACATATATATCATTGTTTTGTTTATCATATTATGTTTCGTGTTTATAAGTCGTTAAAATCGATGAACCTTTTAAGCTGAAACAAGTCGATCTATCCGGCAACTGTGACATTTATATTGTTCGGTTTTGACGGTTTGATTGTTTAATGTTTAAACAGTAGTTTGGAACTTAAAACTAGCGATGTAAACGTAACCATATTTTAACCTTTTTACCTATTTCTAGTTTTGAAGGTTTGTTGTCTTTTAAACCTTTTTACATATCATTCATTCTCAAAATGTTAATATACAGTAACAATTTTGCAAATAAAATTATTAAAAAAATATTGCTTAAGATCAGCCATCATAATCAAACATCAAACATCTTTTTCTGAAACCTTACTTCAGTTTGTCGTTTTCTAAAACCTTACTGAACAGCATGATCCAATTTTTTTGATAAAATCAGTTGAAGTTATTACAATCATATAATAAATTAACTTAATTTAATTTATATTTGAGATAAATTGTGCAGTCAAGATCCACAAATTACTTTCTTCATATAGAGTAGCTTTACAATTCTCAAAGTCAATATAAACATAAACAAAACGATATGAGGGATATAATATGATTTCTTTAATGTAGTTGAAGATTTCGAATCATCTGATCCTTACATGGCTCTTGAAGAAATACAGAAGATTTTCAATTCATTAACGTCGAATATCATGATATTAATAGTGGGATAGGGTTATAGTAAAAAATATTATTTAATTTAAAATATATAACAATTATTATAAGTTTGATACGTGTTCTTTTATTGTTTTAAAACGATACATTTTGGTCATTTGGCCAATTACAATAGCTTATTGTGTCACATACGTTTATTATGTCATATATGACATTAGAGTAAATTTCGATTTTGGTCCATGTGATTTAACCATTTTAACCATTTCAGTCCAAAAAGGAATCTTTGATCATATCACGCCCCGTGGTTTCATTTTTGTATCGATTTTGGTCCCTGACACTAACTCTGTTAGTTTTTACAGTTAAATATGAGGGTACTTTGGTCATTTTACATTTGGAGGACTAGTTATGCAAATTATATTAGATTAGGATAATTGTTGTAATTTTTAAAACAATAAAAAATAAAAAAAAACAAAATGTAAATCTAAAACCCTTCACCACAAACATTACAATCGGAACCCTAACCCCACCAACCCTTCCTCCCCTTGCACCACCGCCTGCACCATCTCCACCGCCACCGCTACCTCCACCGCCTGCACCACCTCCACTGTCACACCCTCATTTTCCACGTACGGGGTTTTACCGTCAGGCGTGTGACACAACCAGGATCTCAGATAAGCATCAGTTACACCAAACGACTCGATAATTACAAATCATATAAGTTGCTTAATTTTAATGAAACAAACCAAATATATTTAAGTAGTGCGGAAGCGAAAACAGGAAAACATTTATCAATAGTTTCGGAACACGCAAACACGCGTCCAATCCAATTTATGTAAAGTAAATGTAAATTAAATCTTGAAAACAGTTTGAGATGAACGCAGAATGACATGCAGTGGATGCTGTGCTCCTAGACGTGCCACATCAATATCCTGAGAGAAAACATGTAAAAATCTCAGTACAAGACTGGTGAGTTCACAGATTTGTCAGAAAACAGTAATTATCAGTAATGAAATCCCCGGATTGTGTAATCCGATAAATATGTAATTCCCGGATTATGTAACCCGTCAAGTATGAAAATCCCGGATTATGTAATCCGTCAAGTATGTAATTCCCGGATTTATCAATCCGATAAGTATAATGAAATCCCCGGATTTATCAATCCGACAAGTATAATGAAAATCCCGGATTATATAATCCGTCAAGTATGTAATTCCCGGATTTATCAATCCGATAAGTATAATGAAATTCCCGGATTTTGTAATTAAAGCATATCATGGGTAGCTAATCCATAATGATCACTATGTGTACGAAGTCGCGACCGAGCTGACATGCAATAAAGTAATAAAGTAGGCCCAAGCCGTGGATCACACACCACAGTAAGTAAAGTAGTGCCCAAGCCGTGGATCACACACCACAGTAAGATAGGATAACCGTTCACCCGTTTGACCAGCTAGCGCGACTAGCCCGAGTGGGGTATGTCAATCCCAGTAGTACTACTAACAATCACCTCGCTACTTCGTATTAACGGTCCGAAAGGGCAAAGCATACAAACATAGTATCATGTATATGCAGTATCACAATAATCCAATGTAATGTAACGTTTTTGAAAACCACATGTTTCTCTCCCCCAAAAATAGTAATAAGGTAAAATGGGGCTGTAAACTCACCTTGAATTGATGTAATGAAATGAACAAGAACTTCAAAGAATAAGGCAATGCACGATCAAACACGATCAACACCTATTATTAATTGTAATCACGTCTTTAAAATGTATTCAACACGAATAGATACATTTGGTCAGATTCGGGTCGGTTCGGTTTGACGCACACGATTTGTTATACAACAACACCATGTAATGATAATATTACTAATATTGATATTAATTGTAATGATGGTATTGTTACTAATAATAATAAAATAAAAATAATCATAATCATAATTATGATAATAAGAATTATGTTATTACCGAATTATATTCAAAATGATGTAGTAATATTAATAAAGTTCATAATATTGATAATAATAAGAATACGAATAATAATAATAATTTATTAGTCTAATCTATTAATTAAGGTATATTCTATAGAAAAATACCTATAGTTATATTTGTATATAATTTGTGAAAATATAATTCCTACATTTATCATGATTAATCCATAATTAAAAATAATATAATGTTCATTAATAATTTGATGATTTAATATATTATTTAAAGTCCCTTTTTAAAAATAATTATTTGTAATATTTATAAATAATTTATTTCTATGACCTTCGTGATTATTTCACAGTTATACACGGTTTAGAATCCATTTTATAAAAATAAGTATTTTTAATGTTTATGAATAATATTTTATAAAAATTTATTAAGGTTTTTAAATAAAATAAATTTTCAGAAAATGATTATGTAGGATTTAAAATATGGGAGATTTATAATATTTATTTTTATAATTTTTAAGAATTTTTGTATATTTTTAAAATGGTTAAAAAGCATTAAAAAAATAACAGGGGTTGCCCGGGGTCGAACCCGGGACCTCTTGTGTGTGATGGAAGCATGGAACCAGTGAACCAAAGGCCTCAGCCGCACCAGAACCCAGTTTCATTTGTTTTTAAACATAATTTCCCCGGTTCCCCCAACTCATATGAACCCTAACTTGATTTCAGTCCAATTGAACGCGAATCCGATAGTGTTAGCAGTTAAGATCATAGGGCTTTTAATCCTTATGTAAAAACAAATAGATTAGAGTGTTTAATTACCTGTTTTGGTTTAATTTGATGCTACGAACACTCGAAGAACAGTCGCGGCCGAATGGTTGATCGGAGGTGTGTTTTAATGTGTTTTCAGGTGGATTTAAATGGTGTAATCGATTAGGGACTGATACATGGTCATATATATGCGATTATTTTGATTATAAAAGTGTTAATGCGGTCAATTGTGGAGTTGGTCGGCCGACTTTCGGTCGATAGTGGGTTCGGTGGGTAGATGACTCGATTTTTCAATTTAAGATGGACCACGGGTTCGAATCATGCACTAGAATGTGTCGGGGTGTTTAATTTGATCGAAAATGATTCAATTTTGGCGTTTTGGGGTTGCCGGAACAGTTGCCGGAGTTGGTGCCGGCGGTGACCGGGAAAACGGGGGGGAAGGGGGGTTGGTTTTGAAAATTTGAAAGTTACACAATAGTCCCTGCGGTTTAAATTTTATTATTTTATGTTATTAACTTTCTTTTGAAGTTTGATAAATGTTAAAACTACCCCCTGTACTTCATTATTATTATTATTATTATTATTATTATTATTATTATTATTATTATTATTATTATTATTATTATTATATATATATATATTTTTTATTATTGTTAATATTATTATTAAATAATAATAGAAATATAAAAACAAATTTGTAAAATCACATATTAAAAAAAAATTCCGGGTTGTCACATCATCCCCCTGTTAGAGGAATTTTCGTCCCGAAAATTAGGAAGTACTGGCAACATTCTTGAACAGGTTAGAATACTTGCGCATCATTTCGTCCTCTCGTTCCCAAGTGAACTCAGGACCACGCCGGTAGTTCCACCGAACTCTGACAAATCGGAATTTTGCTATGCTTTAGTTGGTTTAAATTTCCAGAATATAATTTCGTGGTAAGGTGATATCTAGAAATCAGGATAAGACCAACAATGATAAGAAAAGTTATCAGTCGGAATTTAAGAATCCCAAACGTTACCGTATGAAACGATCTTAACGCATATCTTGTGAATATGTATTTCTCCTTTGACCAACCATTGGTCTAAAAATACGCTATGCGAAGATCTTGGAATGAGTTCACGACAATGGTCTATAATGCACCAATTGTCATCATGACCACTAAGATAATAAGCATTTTAGTTGCAAAGGAAGTTAAACAAGAGATCCATAGGATCACTAAGATTAAGTCTTGTCACTTGTAAAGATAAGACTATTGGACACATACTAAGTTACGTCTTTTCCTTTAGACCAAACCCAGGTCCACAAGTTACGAAGGTTTATGAACCTTTGTATCCACATCACAATGAGGATAATAATGAGTCTTGTTGTTTAAATCCAAGATAGAATTTTTAATGATTTTCAAGCTTAAGGATTCAAAAGCGATTCAAGAAGTGATGCGAACAATAGGAAAGGTATTTGTAAACGTGCTTTGCAAGGTAGCAATATTTAAGTACGTTTACATACGCCGTGCAACAAACCATAAGCACAACTGAGAACTTTTGTATGACTAGAAAGTCATGAACATAAGTTGATAATATCTCCAACAGAGAGGTTTGTTTAGGAAGGCTACCATCGCACAATCACGTTTTGATGATAACTCAAAATGAAAGTCGATAGATAAGGACTAAATGATTTCATATAGCTAGGTCAAAACATGAGGTTAAAGGGAGAATAATCGATTTAAGAATCTAAGTGCTCAGAGCTTAGAATAAAAATCAACCTAAAACGATTGGGTCTCCTTTCAGGTTCAGAGATCATGCTTTGGTTTGATAGGTCGAATCACCTTCTCCTGACGGACTATCTTGGTTTCCTTCTTCGATAAACAATTCATACGGTATTAAGTCTATATCAAGGTTATGATCTTCGCGTACTTTTGTGTAACCTCTAATTATTACCATTGGTCACTTTAACCGAGTAAATAATTTCTAAGTAACTAGGGTTAATGCTAAGTTCAAGAATAATTCCAGAAGAATCAAAGCTTATTATCAACCCTGGTATCAAATAGATGTGTAGCTATTGTACATGTAACAATATTTAGTCTTGTAAATGTATGACCGCGTGATGTATTACCTTTATTTCCATAATTTAACTGTTCTTACTTTCTAGCTCTAGCCATTTCCTAATTCTGATTGTTTCTAACTTGTCCTTGGGTCCTAATCGGCCTAGGGCACACTTTATGGTAATGGTCGGAACTCCAACCTTCTTAATGTTCCTGTTTAACGCATGTTAGCTTAATCGTATCAACCAACATAACTAGGTTTACAATATTGGCATTCTTGTCTACCTTATCGCTAGATTGCTTGTTCGACCCTCCAACTTCTTTCTACTACTCACTAGATTTTCCCAGTGTCCTTCCTAACTCTATTTGGTCTAATGTCATAAGGTATGACATCAGCTTTGTCAATTCAGGGAGTTCGTTGGTATAAGGAGCACGACCTAACCCTACTATTGCACAATTTTAGAATTACCATTCTAACTTTTGCATTTTATTCCTTAGGTAATAGTACTCAATAACCAAGGCTTTGAACTTATCTTAAGTTATTTGCATCAATTGAACTTATCCTGTTTGGACTTAACTTAACTTAGCTTGAACCTGGGTGTTCCACCAGGTTAGTGCCTTGCCCCGTAGTGAACACGTGGCATACCTGATTCATCAAATCCATGAAGACAGCTGGTGCGTTGATCAATCCGAACGGCATGACCAAGAACTCATAGTGTTCATATCGAGTTCTAAACAATATTTTCGGTATGTCCTCTTCACGAACCCTCAATTGATGATAGCCCGATCGAAGATCGTTCTTTGAGGAGTACATTGATTTCTGCAACTGATCGAAGAGATCGTCGATCCTGAGAAGGGGGTGTCGGTTCTTAACAGTCAAATTGTTCAATTCCCGACAATCTTGTCAAGTACAGAGTGTTATCCATGATTTGAGTATCACAGATATGGTTATTAACGAAGAGTTAATTAACCGGAGTTGTACAAAGGAAACAATTGAGAAGGAATTTACTTGGTCAAGGAGCGATCGAAGGAATCTATGTACAATAATCTAAAATCCGATGAAGTAGTATTATTAGAGTATGTCGCGTCCCTAGTCTACTGATGTCGTATTAGCCGGTGTTTTTGTCTTTCTAGACTAAATCCAACAAGTTGTGAATAAGGGCGCATATAGCAAATGCGACATCGACAGACGTATGGAATAGAAGTTGGGTTAACAACATAAGTCCTTAAGAGAGTTCTTATAAAGCCCTTATTAATCCAAAATATAAGTCAAACAAATAATGATAGGGTGTGATTATCGAGGGTCTTCTCAAAGTACTAATATGTGATATAATACCCACAACGTTCTTAAATAAGTATACCATAGATAGTTTGTAGGATTGGCTATGTACTCATAACCAATAATGCACTTAAAGTATTCAATCAGTTCTTTAGTTACTGAAATGCTAAGTGTAGGAATGTCTCTTAGAAGATAAAATTAATGTCATGATTGGAAATATCATGAAGGCTCTAAGTAGGACAGGACTTAAGTAATAGCAAGTGTTAGTAATGTTTTGTTACCCTTAACAAGGGCTTACTAGAATTATGATCCTAGCACCCTAGGGTATAGAATAGAAAACTTGTAATACTCATGATCGTTACTTCTCCCACGTCCACGTCCTTTTCCAGACATTCTTTAGATTACCAAATATCAAAAGCTATCAGAAAATAGACCTTTTGTCTTGAAATGAAAAGGAAGAGAAATTCAAGGATTTAAAGAAATAGACAAGCTAGAGAATCAGTCCGAATCCGTGGGATTAACACAAATGTCATGGTTTGAATTTCGTCCAAATTCAAGGTAAGGGTAAGCATTCCTATATGTAGAACTGATAGATAGTTTCCACATTAGTGGCTATGTTCTATGAAGTCCAAGACTTTCTTGCTCAAGGTGTAGGAATGATGACTTATACTGACTACAATGTTACCACCCGACCAGATTCACCGGACTTAGCATGCACGACAAATTACAATTACGTGTGCACCCGTAATGGTAATTTGTTTTGCATGATCACCCCGGTTTCTCCCATCAGGCTAACATATCTTGTCAAGTATAGTGGTCATCAATGATAGAAGTACCAACTATGTATGTATTATATCGGGAAAACGAAATCAAGGACAAGAATTATTCAACACGACAATGAGATGTTCCGAGTGTATTCGTTTGATTCGTGAATCAAAGCGAGTACGTTGACTAATCAAAGTATTTAGTCAACCACAACTTTGTTGAAACATGCGTACCTATAAGCAGATACTCATCCCAAGGGTTCCCAGGTAAGGTAAACAGGTCCATCGGTTGATTTGGATATATGCGAATACCTTGCCTAGACAGAACACCTCGAGATACAGGCATCTTACTCTTCCAGCATTGCATGTATTCAGTGGTGGGACACAGACTTTGACGAGATTTTGGAATCCATCAATAACAATCGAGTTTTGGAGTTTGAAATCACTTGAATTAGGCACTCAAACCCTCCCGTATGTTAAAGTAAAAGTTTTCAAACATCCAGATTTAGTAAACATAGCTTAAAAATCTATGTGTGTGTAACTAATACAATATCCAGCTATAGTCTAAAATGCAATGCAAATGAGATGCAAGTCCATTTTAGTTCGCTATAACTAATGCTCTGATACCAATCTGTCACACCCTCATTTTCCACGTACGGGGTTTTACCGTCAGGCGTGTGACACAACCAGGATCTCAGATAAGCATCAGTTACACCAAACGACTTGATAATTACAAATCATATAAGTTGCTTAATTTTAATGAAACAAACCAAATATATTTAAGTAGTGCGGAAGCGAAAACAGGAAAACATTTATCAATAGTTTCGGAACACGCAAACACGCGTCCAATCCAATTTATGTAAAGTAAATGTAAATTAAATCTTGAAAACAGTTTGAGATGAACGCAGAATGACATGCAGTGGATGCTGTGCTCCTAGACGTGCCACATCAATATCCTGAGAGAAAACATGTAAAAATCTCAGTACAAGACTGGTGAGTTCACAGATTTGTCAGAAAACAGTAATTATCAGTAATGAAATCCCCGGATTGTGTAATCCGATAAATATGTAATTCCCGGATTATGTAACCCGTCAAGTATGAAAATCCCGGATTATGTAATCCGTCAAGTATGTAATTCCCGGATTTATCAATCCGATAAGTATAATGAAATCCCCGGATTTATCAATCCGACAAGTATAATGAAAATCCCGGATTATATAATCCGTCAAGTATGTAATTCCCGGATTTATCAATCCGATAAGTATAATGAAATTCCCGGATTTTGTAATTAAAGCATATCATGGGTAGCTAATCCATAATGATCACTATGTGTACGAAGTCGCGACCGAGCTGACATGCAATAAAGTAATAAAGTAGGCCCAAGCCGTGGATCACACACCACAGTAAGTAAAGTAGTGCCCAAGCCGTGGATCACACACCACAGTAAGATAGGATAACCGTTCACCGTTTGACCAGCTAGCGCGACTAGCCCGAGTGGGGTATGTCAATCCCAGTAGTACTACTAACAATCACCTCGCTACTTCGTATTAACGGTCCGAAGGGCAAAGCATACAAACATAGTATCATGTATATGCAGTATCACAATAATCCAATGTAATGTAACGTTTTTGAAAACCACATGTTTCTCTCCCCCAAAAATAGTAATAAGGTAAAATGGGGCTGTAAACTCACCTTGAATTGATGTAATGAAATGAACAAGAACTTCAAAGAATAAGGCAATGCACGATCAAACACGATCAACACCTATTATTAATTGTAATCACGTCTTTAAAATGTATTCAACACGAATAGATACATTTGGTCAGATTCGGGTCGGTTCGGTTTGACGCACACGATTTGTTATACAACAACACCATGTAATGATAATATTACTAATATTGATATTAATTGTAATGATGGTATTGTTACTAATAATAATAAAATAAAAATAATCATAATCATAATTATGATAATAAGAATTATGTTATTACCGAATTATATTCAAAATGATGTAGTAATATTAATAAAGTTCATAATATTGATAATAATAAGAATACGAATAATAATAATAATTTATTAGTCTAATCTATTAATTAAGGTATATTCTATAGAAAAATACCTATAGTTATATTTGTATATAATTTGTGAAAATATAATTCCTACATTTATCATGATTAATCCATAATTAAAAATAATATAATGTTCATTAATAATTTGATGATTTAATATATTATTTAAAGTCCCTTTTTAAAAATAATTATTTGTAATATTTATAAATAATTTATTTCTATGACCTTCGTGATTATTTCACAGTTATACACGGTTTAGAATCCATTTTATAAAAATAAGTATTTTTAATGTTTATGAATAATATTTTATAAAAATTTATTAAGGTTTTTAAATAAAATAAATTTTCTGAAAATGATTATGTAGGATTTAAAATATGGGAGATTTATAATATTTATTTTTATAATTTTTAAGAATTTTTGTATATTTTTAAAATGGTTAAAAAGCATTAAAAAATAACAGGGGTTGCCCGGGGTCGAACCCGGGACCTCTTGTGTGTGATGGAAGCATGGAACCAGTGAACCAAAGGCCTCAGCCGCACCAGAACCCAGTTTCATTTGTTTTTAAACATAATTTCCCCGGTTCCCCCAACTCATATGAACCCTAACTTGATTTCAGTCCAATTGAACGCGAATCCGATAGTGTTAGCAGTTAAGATCATAGGGCTTTTAATCCTTATGTAAAAACAAATAGATTAGAGTGTTTAATTACCTGTTTTGGTTTAATTTGATGCTACGAACACTCGAAGAACAGTCGCGGCCGAATGGTTGATCGGAGGTGTGTTTTAATGTGTTTTCAGGTGGATTTAAATGGTGTAATCGATTAGGGACTGATACATGGTCATATATATGCGATTATTTTGATTATAAAAGTGTTAATGCGGTCAATTGTGGAGTTGGTCGGCCGACTTTCGGTCGATAGTGGGTTCGGTGGGTAGATGACTCGATTTTTCAATTTAAGATGGACCACGGGTTCGAATCATGCACTAGAATGTGTCGGGGTGTTTAATTTGATCGAAAATGATTCAATTTGGCGTTTTGGGGTTGCCGGAACAGTTGCCGGAGTTGGTGCCGGCGGTGACCGGGAAAACGGGGGGGAAGGGGGTTGGTTTTGAAAATTTGAAAGTTACACAATAGTCCCTGCGGTTTAAATTTTATTATTTTATGTTATTAACTTTCTTTTGAAGTTTGATAAATGTTAAAACTACCCCCTGTACTTCATTATTATTATTATTATTATTATTATTATTATTATTATTATTATTATTATTATTATATATATATATTTTTTTTATTATTGTTAATATTATTATTAAATAATAATAGAAATATAAAAACAAATTTGTAAAATCACATATTAAAAAAAAATTCCGGGTTGTCACATCCACCGCCACCGCTACCTCCACCGCCTGCACCACCTCCACCTCAAGAAACACACACAAACACACATATGTTATACAACAGAATGACATATCCATCATCCACCTCTTTGCAGCTCAAGAATCACTCTTGAAGATGAAAAGATGTTGACTTTATCACTCAAGATTCAAAACCCTTTTCACTATGACACTCAATTTGAATTTGGGGAATCTTTAGAGCCCTAATTTGATCTGCTTTCAAGATCTTACCGAGATGAGATGGGTCGAAATTGGGGTCTTTTGCTTCTTAATTTGGTTATCTTATGGTTTGAATGTGAATGTGCAATGAGCGGTGATAAAGAAGCACTTTTGGGGCTGAAATCATCAATTGATCCATTAAACTCACTTCAATGGAGTGGAGATGATTACTGCAAATGGGAAGGTGTTAAAGAATGCTTAAATGGCAGAGTATCAAAGCTTGTTCTTGAAGATTTGAAGCTCACAGGTACACTAGATTCAAACAACATCAATCAATTAGATCAGATTCGTGTTTTGAGCTTCAAACAAAACTCAATCTCCGGCGAAATCCCCAATCTTTCCGGCTTATTAAACCTCAAATCACTCTATCTTTCCCACAACAACTTCTCCGGCGACTTTCCGGCGTCAATCACCACCCTTCATCGCCTCAAAACCATCGTTGGCGGTGGAGATGGTGCAGGCGGTGGTGCAAGGGGAGGAAGGGTTGGAGGGGGTTAGGGTTCCGATTGTAATGTTGGTGGTGAAGGGTTTTATATTTAAATTTTGTTTTTTTATTTTTTATTATTTTAAAAAATTGCAACAATTATCCTAATCTAATATAATTTGCATAACTAGTCCTCCAAATATAAAATGACCAAAGTACCATCACATTTAACTGTAAAAACTAACAGAGTTAGTGTCAGGGACCAAAATCGATACAAAAATGAAACCACAGGGCATGATATGATCAAAGATTCCTTTTTGGACCAAAATGGTTAAAATGGTTAAACCACAGGGACCAAAATCGAAATTTACTCATGACATTATTATTATATGAATTTATCATTCTATTTTACATTTTAGATCATTTTGTGTTATTATTATCATTATTTCTGTAGATTATATAAACGTGTTATTTATCATTATGTTTGACAACTAAAAGTGCATAATAGTATACTTTCACCAATTAATGTATTTATCAATATTCATAGTGTTAAAAATAAAATAATGTGTTATTTTTATCATTGTTTTTATATATTATGTAAACTTGTATATATTATTATGTTTTACAACTGGAAGTACATAATAATGTTATTTCACCATTCTAGTTTTCAAAACTAATAATATTTAGGATTACACAATGACGATCAAAAGTTACAATAAGATATTGTGTTGCTTTGTGTTATTTTTTTAAATGTATTATATTAATTAGTTGTTAATTTTTTATTATATTTTACATATTAGAGATACGAAACAATATTATTCGATCATTATACTTTTTTTAATTCATTATTTTAATATAATGCAATAGTATTTAAAAAACATAATAACTAATAAAATGACATAATCAACTGCACTAAAAGACACATTTACTATATATGAGCTTAAAATCATAAAAAAATATTATTAAAATTATATAACAATACCACAGAAAAAAGCCGCTCATTTTGTTGGTGTAACTTTTATAACGAAAATAATATCGTACATAAAAATTATGGACATTTAAAAAATTAGGAAATTTGCAAAAGTCAACAAAAGCAGTTATTCCTAAAAACCCTCTAATAAATTTTTTATTGTTAATTAATTTCAACCATTGATTAAGTAGATGGGTGATTGATATCATTTCTTACACTTTTAAGTTTTAAAGCATTTTTTATTTGGATATTTCCCTTAACAATATACTAGTTTGATCTTAAGTGTTTCTTAAATTATTAACATTGAAAAGAAAAAGAAAAAAAGAAATCTTGCCCACATATTATGCTACGTAATCTCATATCTTATCAATTTTGGTGACCAATAGTTGTTCGACAACATATCTTGTGTGGTAACAAAGCCGGCCAAAATTTCCCTATTGACTCCATCATATGTTTTATACGGTTCTTACAAATCATTGGTTCTTAAATAAACATGTTTGTATGTCTCGATCTATCATCTAATTATATGTCTAATTAATAGCTCCTCTTGTTTTTTATGATGGCTATTCATGGCAACTTCTTCCCTCTTTCATATTCGTGTTGAAGGAGAAAAGATGACTACATCAAAAGGATCGAATCTATAACTCTTCTAGTTAATTTGGCTATTTGTGATGAAGGTGAAGAAACCCAAGTGTTTTTTATATATATTTTTCCTTTAACAAATGTAATTTTCTCCGAACAACTCTTGTTGTGTAATGAAACAATTGTATACGACTAAAGTGTATTTACGTATCACATGGGCCTATATTACTATATATAATTATTCTCTAACATAGTTATTGAGGTGTAACACTGTAAATTAAATCGCTATCATAATTTTCTTGAAATATATTCAAACTCTATTAAGAATGAAGTACGCTAATACACACTATTTTAATTGTAGTCAAATAGTAATGGTGAAATATATTCAAAAAATGATATATTTCAAGTATAGGTATATATGTATGTTTGAGAGTTTTTTTTTTTCTAAGAGGTTACACTAATACGCACGTGAGAATGTTTGTAAGTATGTGTGCAAACTAAACGGCCCTTAGACGAGGATGAGCACAATGTTTGGTTGTATGTACGTTTGTTATGTTTAAAATTCATGTTAATGATAATAATTCTATAGTTTTGTTAAACTGTCAATTAGTTGTCTTGCAAATAAAACAGATTATACAGAAATATTCTCCACCTTCAATTTTATACGTATCATACATGTTTAAAAATTATAAAAGTCCAATAATATTAATGAATTGCTGGCTATACGAAACATGAGAGGGTCAAGCAACCCAACAAAACTAGTATCTTAACATGTAACATAACTTCTAAGCTGTAGACAAAAATCCTACTGTGTGATATAGTATAGAGAGTCAAAATATGATTAAACGATAACAAACTAAGGTCATGTGTTGTGGGAAACGTGAGGGTGATAAAATGGAGAGTCTTGAAAGCATTGAGTAAGCGCCACGTAAGCATCGGATGTTATCACTTTCACATTGTTGATATGTGTTGTGGGAAGGTAAAAAGTGATCAATGTTCAGATAAATAAAAAAAATTGATATCATACACACACACATTTAGGGTCACTAACATTCTTGTCCTTGAACACGTCGACACAAGCTCTTTCAACGGTTAGATTGCGTATCACCCTACGCCAGTGGCGGATCCAGAAAAATTTTTCACGGGGGGCGGAAAATTTTTAAAGGTCGGTCGACTAACGCGGTAACGGGTTGGATCGGGTCGGCTCATTAAAAAAGAAAGAAGACAAGTAAAATTGGGTTTCGAAGGGGGGCGGAAGGGGGGCGATTGCAAAATTTTACAGGGGGCGGACGAGAAAACGAGCATATATTAACATAAAAAAAAAAAATTTAGGGTGGACGGCCGCCCCCCCTCCCATGGGGGTAGGTCCGCCACTGCCCTACGCCATACTAACGACTCTTTTGAGCATTTCACAATGCAATCGCAGTAACACCACCAGGGCCACACCCCATCACGCCGCTATGAGTTGTGATGTGTCATCACATCCCGCTTGATGTGGTACACTTTTCACGCCCCTTTTTCATCCACAACACATACTCGATCTAATAACCATTGTAATGACCTACTACTTCGAAATCTGACCTATAACTCACCATTCTCATTACTCTAGAACCTAATGCTACAATATTGTTTCTAAATTACTTTCTAGGTACGTGCAAAATGATAATGAACTAATTATAGTGATCTTAGTATCAGGCTATTCAAGTAAAAGGTAAGAACCCAATATAGCAAGTTATTCAATAGTTCAAATTAACGAATGCTAGCCAAACAACTGTTGGCCGCAAACTCACCGACATTTTGTTAGAAAAGGAAGAACAAGCTACACACTATGGCAAAGTCATGCCTAACTTTTTGTATATTGCAAAGACATGAATGGAGATTATCGATGATTGCAAATGTAATGATAAAGGACGAGAGAATGACATGGACGTAGAGTTTATCCCGAGGTAGGACAATTTTTTAAGCTCCAGACCACTCTTTTGTGTTTTAAACACCATATTCACCATTTTTTGGAAGAAAGCGAAGCTTGGAGAGTCAGAACATAAAATTTGTAGATTTTATGGTTATAGGAAATTAAATCAATCGTTAAGTAGTTAGTAGATATCGATAATTATTGCTAGCGTGAGAAATATAAAAAAATAAGCTAGTTTGTTATACGTGTTTAGATTATCAGTACTGATTAATTGTCATCCCTTATAAAGAAATCTCATAATCTTCACGTCAAGATCTTGTTATTTATTACATGTCCCCTTTCTATCACGGGTTACATATCATTTTATAACTAATTCAGACCTCTGATAATCAAAATTCGAATATCCTGATTCAATTTGAGAAACCCGAAATCCAATTCCATAAACACCCTATATAATGTCACAACTCCCAACTACAAACGCTTATTTGTCACATATTTGTCTTCTCTGCATTAGTCTACTTTGTTTGTGTCAACGATTTAACACTAAAAAAAAACTTAACGTAGGCTAAACTTTTGACTTTCGAAGAACTTTAAGTTAAACTTTAACCAAAAAAGTTACTCATTTTGAGTCAAAAACTCAATTTTATTTCACTTTACGTGAGTTTAATACTAGAGGAACTTAAATGGACCATTAGCGAACGACATCATCCACTACATCTATCACTTGTAATAAAATAGTCAACCACTCGATCAATATTATTGGTCACAAACAATGGACCATTAGTGAGTGGGTTCACCGTGGTTGGATTGACGTGTGAAAATGGTTCACTTATTTAAGCAAATAGTGGGCTGCGCACCCTGGGTCCTGAGTGCACCCCGTATGGTTCCATTTAAACCTTTAACAATTTTGTCACGTTTGTAGCATGTGTAATTTCATTAGGTTTCTTTGTTTTTGAAAACCGGACTCGTAACATGGTGTTGTTTTATCAGTTCATTTATCGGATTGGTTGAACTGGGCTTGTGATTATCGTTATAAGTATATTTGAGTGTTACATACATTGTAAGTAGTATATTAAATGAGAGCTTAAAAAGTAAAACTATTGTTTTCTTAAAAGAACAAGTTGAAAAATAAGAAACTTTTAAAATAAATAGATTAAATCAATTTGGAGTGTAGTTAGTTTATGTCTCGAGACAGAACATTAAAATCTCTCTAGATAATTAGGTGGTAAAGGCTCTCTTATTTACATCGAGAAAATTTAGATTCAAATCAAGATAGCTGCATAATAATTTTTAGAAAAACTAAAAATATAGAATCTAAATTGATTCCACGAGTCTAAAAAGCTAACATGTTTTTGTTTTTCATGTAAAAGTCGCCCAATTTCAGTAAAATCGATGATTTGTTTACGATTTACGCACTTATAAACTCATTAAAACTGATTTGTTACCTACCGTCAAAATTTGATTAATGTTATTCGTTTATTCCCAAATTTATAAAAAACGGTGACGTGAATAATGTTTTTTTACCAATAAAAAGATACGATTGTTCTTATTTTAAGCAGCTAAACTTGACGAGATAAGTAAAAAATCTGCATAACATAAACTTCAATAAAAAGTCAAAACATTACTAAAAAACCTACAGTTTTTCTCTTAAGAGTTTATTGCTAATTCTATATATAGACATGCATGTATATTAAAAAAATTTAGGTATTTTTAATATATGGACCAAAAATTCTATTACTAATTAAACCCTTTTGTCGGTGGGTTTTTTGGTTTTGTTTTGTTTTTTTTGTTTTTTTTTTTTTTTTTTTTTTTTTTTTTGTTTGGTTTGGTTTGTATGTGTTTTGTTTGGTTTGAGGTTTGGGGGTGTGGTTTTTTTACGGGTTGTTGTCGGTTTTCTATTTTTGACTGTGCCGTATTCTTGCGATTTTGATGTTCGTCTGTTTTGTGTATGGTGTTGGGCTTTGATTTAGTTTTTAGTTCTGTATGTTCTAGTGTGTTATGGATTTGAGGTTTGATGTGTTTTACTTTGTGTATTTTGCTGACTTTTTGGTTTTGAACATTCATTTTGATTTTGGTTTAGGGTTACATTAAAACTCGCATAGACGCGGCAACTATTTTAGTTTATCATATAATAATAGTAGTAGTTCAAATTATATCTATCTTAAAAAACTTTATTATATAATATTACGTGTTTATTTTAATGTGTAAATTTTGTTTTGAACGAGTTGGGTCAAATATTATAATTTTATTTCGTTGGTATAAATTCGAGTTACTCTATGTTTTGATGTAAATTTTGCTATGAAATGTATTAGAGCGAATGTAATATATGCTTTATCATGTCGCCTTCTTTTCCGCACTTGCTTATTTTGATGTTATGCCATGTTTTACGTAAATTTAGCTCGGAAACAAATTGAGTCGATTATATTTTATACTTGATCATGACACGTACGTTCGCCGCCGCAGCAACGCGCGGTGAGTAAATTACTTAGTTTAAGGTAAAACAAGAAAAGAGCTTTAGTATTTATGGCATTACATATATAAACAAAGAATATGTCAACGAATATCAATGTTTGCTTAAATATACCAATTAAATTACAACTGCCGGATAATGCAGCATTCTTTACATAAATTATTCAACCCTTTAATCATTAGTACTATAAATATCATGGCAATCATCGATTGTAAAACACAACTACACCATGTCTCCCCTTATGTTTTTTTCACTTACATTGTTCCTTTGTTGTTCCTGTATCACTCTTTCTGTCGGAGCCTCGGATACGAATTCGATCTACAAATATTTTCTCCGATGCCTTCCGGCCCGATCACCACATCCCGACCCGTCAATTTCCGCCATCGTTTACAGCCCCATAGCGAACTCCTCCTTGTACACCACCGTCCTACAAGAGTACATTAAAAACCGTCGATTAAACACCACCAAAACACCTAAACCGGTCATCATCATCACCCCAACGAAAGAATCCCATGTGCAAGCAGCAGTCCTATGCGCTAGGAAATTAACGTCCAAATCAAGATTCGTAGTGGCGGGCATGATTACGACGGACTCTCATATGTCTCATCAGATAAACACTTCATCGTACTTGACATGTTTAATTTTCGTACCATTAATGTTGACATCGCCACCGAAACTGCGGTTGTGCAAGCCGGAGCTCAGTTGGGGAACTTTATTATCGGATTTGGGAAAAGAGCAAAGTGCCAATGTTCTCAGAACCGGATCGGACGTCGAACCGGACGGCTTACTGGTTTGGTGGTCGGACCGGTCGGACCGGTCGGACCGGATGGACCGGATTTAACTATATTTTAATTATATTTATATATGTAATTAAATATAAGTAATTTATATATGATTTATACATATATTTTATAGTTATATATAAAACTTAACTATATTTGTATATACAAAGTACTAATTTATGGTTTAACACCCCGTTTTTACCCACTAAAATCAAAAAAAAAAAAAAAAAAAAAAAAAAAAATCAAATCCGGTCGGACCCGAACCGGTTGGCCGGTCCAACCGCCGACTCGGTTCGAACCGGCCGGTTCAACTGCTCAAAAACGAACCACTATGGACCGGACCGGACAGGGGGCCGAATCCCGGTCGAACCGGTCGGACCGGCCGGTCCGATCCGGTCCTAACAACATTGCAAAGTGCATGGGTTCCCCGCCGGAGTCTGTCCGACAGTAGGGGTTGGCGGACATCTCTCCGGCGGCGGGTACGGCACCATGCTCCGAAAATACGGGTTATCCGTCGATCACGTGATCGACGCTCGGATCGTCGACGTCAATGGTCGAATCCTGGACCGGAAATCAATGGGTGAGGATCTTTTTTGGGCCATACGTGGTGGTGGTGGCGCTAGTTTCGGTGTTATAATATCGTACACCGTGAAACTAGTGGCAGTGCCACCGGTTAACACAGTTTTTCGTATAATGAAAACAGTGGCAGAAAACGCCACGGATCTCGTTTATAAATGGCAGTCGGTTGTACCAACAATGAACAATAACTTGTTCATTAGAGTTTTGTTACAACCGGTGACCGTTAATCGCCAGAAAACTCTTCGAGCATCGTTTATAGCTCATTTCTTAGGCGATTCCGCCACATTGTTGCCCGAAATCAACAAAATCTTCCCGGAACTGGGATTAAAAAAAGAAGATTGTATCGAAGTAAGCTGGATCCAGTCCGTACTGTACTGGGCTAACTTCAATTACAACTCCACGGGGGCGGTTGAGATCCTGCTCAACCGCCACTCCGACAAAGTGAACTTTCTAAAACGAAAGTCCGATTACGTTCAAACCCCGATATCTAAATCGGGTTTAACGTCCCTATTCAAGAAAATGGTTGAATTGGGGAAAGTTGGTTTGGTCTTCAACTCCTACGGCGGGAGAATGAGCGAAATTCCGGCGAATGCAACACCGTTCCCCCACCGCGCTGGAAACCTATTTAAGATCCAATACTCTGTGAATTGGAATGATGATGATCCTGAATTGGAGAAAAACTACATGAATCAGAGCAGGGTGTTGTATAAGTTCATGGTGGATTATGTGTCGAAGAATCCGAGGGGCGCATTCTTGAATTATAGGGATATCGACATCGGTGTGATGAAGGGTACCGGAAAGAGGGGTTATGACTCTGGTAAGGTTTACGGGGAGAAGTATTTCATGGGGAATTTTGATAGATTGGTGAAGGTGAAAACCGCGATTGATCCTGGTAACTTCTTTAGGTATGAACAGAGTATACCAGTTCTCGCCGGAAAAAGCTCCGGCGAGACGAGGAAGATGATGATGTTAGATTAGAATGTTATAAGCTTGTTTTTGTTGGGTTGTTTTTAATGTAGGAAGTTATTATATGTACCATTTGTTTTTTAGTTTGTGTAATTGAATTTGCGATATGCCATGTGTCATGTGTGGATGTAATGACGCATCATGCATGATTCAAACTAGATACAAATTTTGAATTTTAGAAACCATATAACTTAGCTTAGTGTTTTAAATAGAGATAGGAAGGCACTGGATAATTTTATGATCTAATTTACGCAGTCTTATATATATATGCGATACAGAAGAATTTTAGAATCACGGAAGGTTCTTACTTATTTATACCCCCTCATTGGCGATGAAAGTTGGGCACTGAATCACGGAAGGTTCTTACTTGTTTATACATGTATCGAACAGAAGAATTACGCTAATACTTATCTTTAAAATACTTGAAATGGATTGTACCGATATTATATACCATAGTGTTCTATCCAATTCATGTACATGTATGTTATAACTAATGATTCAAAGTTAGAAATAAATAGGTTTGATCCGAAGATTTTGAATACCATGTGATACAGTTAAATTGGGTCCCTTTAGAACTAGTTTTATATCCGTTCGGTGGTCGGGTAGCCCAATATCATAATAATAAAACTATCTTTTTTTTGAACGGTTAATTGGATCACTGACGAGTCATAGACCCACCAGTCATTTCCATTACTTAAGTACGAAACCTGAAACTAACCTTAGAAGGAAACTCACAATAGGTGAGTTTACCTCTTGGCCCACTTGAAACATTCTTTTTATTTTTGTCACAGGTGAAACTTGAACCCAAAACATTCACTTATTTTTATATGATCTTGAGATACCTCACTTAACCACATGATCTACCTGTTGATAAATATATCAATATTTGCATTGTAAACAAAAACAAATTTGTTTAGAATATATAAAATCATACCTCAGTTAACTTAAGTGTAAAAAGATGATCAACTTTAAAAAGAAACACAATCAACAAAAATAGTAATTGATGAGCTACCGAAACTTGAGAGTTATACAACACCCATTGAATGTATAGACTTGATCTACAGTGACTGCAATTGCAATCCATAATTTGATTTTCCAATGATGCGAACCCCTATTGACTTGTTTGCAATATTTCTTTTGGAGCCCATACATCCTCTATGGACTAATTTTGACAATATTATTCTCTTCTTTAAATCACTATTGCAGCTCACAAGAATAAACAATAGAGGCTGCTTATTCACCATCTGAACACTACGAAAACTTACTTTCAAATGCAACCTATTTCCTACAAACCTCCATGCCCTATACTAGAAATAAATGCTGACACAACAAATGAAAAGAAAGACTCAAGAAATAAATGACACAATTCATGAGGTTGAGTGTTGTTCATTATATCGAAAAAATTAAAAATTAACATAAAAGAGATTGCAGCATAAAAGTCAACAACAATTTCCTCCCTTAGTAAAATATGTCAAAACCAAAAAGTAGCTAAATCGATTTCTACATTGGTTTCAAATATTAAAAACTAACCCTCACTCCCAGATATACATAGTCTAAAAACACATATATACAACAGGGTAAAGCTTATATATTAAACAAACAATGACAAAAGCTCAAATAACATTACATAATCATATAACAATGGTACTCTTGGTGTTCCAATTTCAAGATTATATGGATGATGCCTTAGAAAATAAATATTCTTGTATTGAATAACTTGTTTAAACCTTCCTCACTATATCCAATCCCTTAGATGTATTAACAACTAAGTGACAAAGACTGCAACCAAAAAATTATAAAACTGTAATTTAACTAAAAGTAATCAATAATCTTGAGGTGAATGCGATTATGATTCATTTCTACCTTTGTGTGAACTCTTTATCGTCTTGTTTGGAGTCAGTTGCAAGAACGTTAACCGCAACTGCTTCACCTGTGGTCATTTGAGATTAATAAATTTGACCAAATGCCCTTTGGCCTATCAGGGAGGTGAAATTGTAGGTGGCTTTCTATAGATCCCTACTTGATCCGAAAAAGAAAAAGAAGTTTATTAATGACACACCCCATGAAGCAATTAACAAAAGAAACCTTATAAACAATAAAGATTATCTAGAAAAAACATGATTAAATGAAAATTTAGTACGCTCTCATGAAGCATTGAAGAAAGGTGCCTATAAGCAACATGTTAACTTTCAAGAGGAGAAGAATGTATTTTTCTATATATTATTTCTTAGAATACATTGGAATAAATAGGGATGCCATAACCTAAGTCCCGTAAATAACTCCTCCAAATATGGAGAGGATAATAATCAATAATAACCAAATAATAACAAATAAATAAGAAATCTTATATTCCCCCTCAAGATGAAGCATGCAAATTTGCAATGTCAATCTTGCCAAGAAGAAATTGAAGCTGTTGTTTCGTGAGTCCTTTCGTTAACAAGTTTGCGACTTGCATTTTGCTGCTAATGTTCATGGGAATTATTTCCTTCGACTCAACTCGTTCCCGTACAAAAAACAATCCATCTCGACATGCTTGGTTCTTTCGTGGAAAACCGGATTGTTGGCTATGTGACGTGCTGCTTGATTATCACAAAATAATGGTGTAGGCGATGTAATGTGAACTTGTAACTCACTAAGTAACCAACGAACCCAAATAACTTCACTAACCGTGGAAGCCATAGCTCGGTATTCGGCTTCAGCGGAGGATCGCGAGACAACCGATTGTTTCTTGGTTTTCCAAGAGATAGGCGTTCCGCCTAGGAGGAGGAAGTAACCGGTACGCGAACGTCGCGTATAGGGACATCCTAACCAGTCAGAATCGCAATAAGCCGTTAAAACGGGATCCCCTGCTCGGGATAGTAGAATACCTTGACCCGGTGTAGCCTTTAGATACCTAAGAACACGAGTCGCAGCGTCCAAATGGTTGTTTCTTGGGTCGGCTACAAACTCACTTAAGACGTTAACGGAATAAGTGATATCTGGTCGTGTGGCTTGAAGGTACAGAAGCCTACCAATCAAGCGACGATATTGATTCGCATCGACACGGGGTTCACTTTCTCCTTTGTCGAGTTTCAAACTGTGTTCAATAGGAAACAAACTCGGTTTGCAACCTAACTTTCCACTATCCTTTAAGATGTCCAATGTATACTTCCGTTGACTGAGAACTAGCCCATCGCTTGTTTTAGCTACCTCTATTCCGAGAAAGTATTTTAACGGACCAAGATCTTTGACACTGAACTCTTTGTCAAGTTGATTTTTGATTTCTTGAATTTTGTTGAGACAATTTCCGGTAATAATAACGTCGTCCATATAAATTAGAATAACCACCATTACGCTTGCAGTTTCATAGATGAACAAGGAGTGATCAGCCTTGGATTGCCTGAAACTTAAGCTTAAAAGATAAGTAGTGAACTTGCAATACCAGTTTCGTGAAGCTTGTTTCAATCCATATAACGATTTTCTTAGGCGGCAAACCCGAGTCTCATTGGCTTTGGTGAAACCTTGAGGAATTTTCATGTAAACTTCCTCATCTAGATCGCCATTCAGAAAGGCGTTGTTTACATCGAGTTGATGAATAATCCAATTCTTCTTTACGGCCACTGCTAGCAAAGTTCGTACTGTGACTAGCTTAGCCACCGGTGCGAACGTGTCGTGATAATCCATCCCTTCCATTTGAGTGAAGCCCTTTGCGACAAGACGAGCCTTATATCTTTCAACTTCACCATTTGGCTTGAATTTGATTTTATAGACCCACTTGGAGTCTATAGCTCGTTTGCCTTTAGGTAACTCTTCCAAGGTCCAAGTTCTGTTTTCTTCTAGAGCCTTGATCTCCTTTTGCATAGCTTCACGCCAACGAGCATGCTGCGCAGCTTGGTTGAAACATTTGGGCTCATCATTGTTAGTGATGGCCGTCAAAAAAGCCTTATGATTAGTGGAAAATTTATCGTAGGAAACAAAATTGGAGATTGGGTAGCATACCGCGGAGGCTTGATTGGATGTAGATGACGGGTGTTTTACCGAAGAGGGAACTTGTACGTCGAAGTCTTTGAATTTTGATGGCTGAATTTTTGTTCGAGTGGGCCTTGTTTCAGCTTGGGCCTCTGCTTCTTCACCCAATTCATTTGTTTTAGATTCATAATTGGCTGCTCTTTATCGTATATTTGGCCCGTTTCAACTCCATTAGGAGTCTCATGTGGGCTACTTGACTCATCATTGGGCCTGGTGTCATTGGTGTGGTCATGTTCCATATGTGGGCCTGATGCAACTGGGTTATGCTCTTTGGCTTGTGCCAAGGTTCGGTCATCATCACAGTGACAATCATGGCATATTATTGGTTCTTCAGATCCATCTTGATTATCTTTTTGAATATTTTTAAATGGAAAGTTTTCTTCATGAAAAATAACATCTCTACAAATTATTAGTTTTCCGGTCTCGAGATCAAGAATCTTATAACCTTTAGTTCTGTGAGGATATCCAAGAAAAACCCCCGGTTCCCCCCTTTCTTCCAACTTATCTCCTTTTGTGTCCGTGTTTTTAAAGTAAACAAGGCATCCAAAAACCTTTAGAAAATCATAATTTGGTTTCTCATTCCAAAGTAATTCAAAAGGAGTTTTGTTTTTAGTAGCCTTGGATGGGAGCCGATTAATAACATATGTCGCGGTTAAAACCGATTCTCCCCAAAACCTTTTAGGAAGATTTGCACCGAACCTTAAAGCGCGAGCCGTTTCGAGTAGGTGCCGATGCTTCCTCTCAACTACACCATTTTGTTGAGGGGTGTGGGGACATGTGGTCTCCAATAAAATTCCCTTTTCATTGTAAAATTCAAGCATGTTTTTAGACGTGAATTCCCCACCATTGTCACATCTAACCCTTTTGATTTGTTTCTCAAATTGAACCTCAACCATTTTGTGAAAATTTTTTAGACATTGGCTAGCCTCATTTTTGTATTTAAGGAGAAACGTCCATACACCTCTACTAAAATCGTCAACTATTGTAAGAAAATAGTTGGCTTTTGTATATGATGGTACCCGATAACCTCCCCAAATATCACAGTGGATTAATTCAAACGGAGTAGTTTTAATAAAAATAGAAGGAAATGGTAGTCTGGTATGTTTTGCTCTAGCACAAGAATCACAAAAATTATCCAAATCAATAATACTAGTTTTGAGAAAGTCTATCTTAGCTAGCTTTCCCTTTGAAGCATGTCCAAGTCTCCTATGCCATGTTTCAGCAGTAACAGCCATTGTCTTTCTTTCTTGAAACATCTTCATTCGGTAAAGTCCCCCTTGGCATCTACCCGCACCAATCAAGTTCCTCCTCTGTAGTCCCTGCATGATACAAAATCAAGAAAAAACGATATGCGACATTGAAGATCACGACTAAGGCGACTAACAGAAAGAAGATTGCATTTGAAATCCGGAACATCAAGTACTCCATTCACTTTTGCTCCCCCGGAAGTACGTAATACCCTTTTCCTTTAACCGCAATTGAATCCCCGTTGGGTATAACAACAGGAGCCTCAAAGGGAGTGGTTCTCTTGTTAACAAGAATATTAGACAAATAAGTAATATATTCGGTGCTGTAACATCATGTATTTTTGTTCATTTTATTTATGCCATTTTATAGCATTCTTAGTAAATTTTTTTATATATATAATATACTAACAATAATAATAATAATAGATAATAATAATATAATAATAATAATAATAATAATAATAATAATAATAATAATAATAATAATAATAATAATAATAATAATGAAAGTAATAATAATAATAATAATAATAATAATAATAATAATAATAACAGCCATAATAATAATAATAATAATAATAATAATAATAATAATAATAATAATAATAATAATAATAATAATAATAATAATAATAACCATAATGTTAATGGTAATAAAAATATATTAATATTATTATTATTATTATTAATAATAATAATAATAATAATAATAATAATAATAATAATAACAACCTAAATTAAAGTGCAGGGGGTTGTTTTGCAATTTTGAAAACTTTAAATAAGGATTTATTACATAAAATAAAGGAGTTGAAAAGTACAGGGACAATTTGTGTAAATTGCCCAAACCCACCCCCCTTTACCCCGTTTTTCCGGTGGCTGCGGCCGGAGCTCCGGCCGAGCTCCGGCGAGCTTCAAACCCCCATTTTAAAAGCGATTTAACCCAATTAAACCGCCCAACACTCTCGACCCTATGTTTCGAACCCGAAACAACTCAAATTTGAGTTTTCCCACTCGTACAACCTTCCAAATCGAAGTCGGGACCAACTCTAACAAAATCCGAATCAACATTACCCAAATTCACAAATTGAATCAAATAAATCATTCCCAAAGTTAATACGCGGTTTAACAAATTAATCAATCCATCAATTACGCATCATAACAACTCGAATCTTTCAAATATAGTAAACATAAACGCGGTTTCAAAATTCAAACGGGTTATGCTCGAAACCATGAAATCAAGCTTATAATTGTGGTCTTTCGGTTCATTGTGAAGTTCCTGAACTCACTAAACTCTCAATTTCACCAGAAATCCTCTCGATCAAAAAGCCCCAATTCAAAAACGCCCGAACCTTAATCGAACTCGAAACCCCTTCAATACCACATCAATCAGGTAATTAAGACCTGTATCCTACTCGGTTTCGTTCAAGGATCAAAAGCCCTATGATGATTTAGGTGATTAACACCGAATCGAGGGTTGATTTTGGGTTTGAACGAAACTAGGGTTCATCGATTGAGGGGAAACCGGGGAGGCTATGCTTAAAATCAAAACAAACCAAAGTGAAACCAAGGCCAAGGCCCTGGTTCACTGGTTCCTGCGCCCCATTGTTCCAAGAGGGCCCCGGGTTTGACCCCGGACAGCCCCCTCCCCATTTTCTTTTCTGATTCTTTTTCCTTTTTCTTTTCATTTCTTTTTATTTATTTAACCTTTTTAAATTCTGAAAATTCCTAAAATTATTTTATAAAATGCATAATTCATTTAAACTTTTGTTTAATTAATTTTGTGACTAAATTAATTTTTATAAAATACTTTTGTATTTTAAAATACATTTTTGTATTTTTTAAAATATAAAAGAAATGTGTGAAAATAATACTTGTATATGTTTATATATATTTAAATACTTAAATTGTTTATCTACTTATTAATATATAAATATATATATATATATATATATATAGTTCATTTCTAATATATATATAGTTCATTTTAATAGTTAAATATATATATCTATAGTTCATTGTTTTTAAATATATATATATAGTTCATTTTTAATATTTAAATCTTGTGTTATAATTATTATATGCAACCTTTATAAATCGGTTTAACGTACAATTAAATCAAGTTTTTCTCCTTATTTATATTATTCTTTCTCATACGCGCAAACAATTAATTATTTCGAACTATAAAAATCCATTCGTTCCATTTATCCGATCGCATTATTAACATGTAATAAATACGAATAATTATTAAATTCTATTAGACTTACAACCCTAAAATATAATTAATCGTCAAACAAATTATAACGCGTTACCTTATTCTTAATTAGGTGCCTTGTGACGTTTGTGTTGGAAATCTTATTCGTGGTTATTCTTATTACATCTGCAAGTCTCTCTTATTAAACATGTGAGTTCTTATGCCCCGCTTTACGATTATTTCACATCTTTCAGGGTGAAACATGTTGCTTATACAAACTTACACATACACGCTTTGATACTTATTACACACGTGCAATTCTTTACATAGTCATGGTTGTTTGAATATGTTAAGTATTATATGAGATGTGACATACGTGTGCAATCATTAACTATTGCTAGCCTAGCGAAGTCTTAGATCTTTGGGCCTGACAAGCCTATTTGGTGCTAAAGCCAGGGATTGCCGGCTCCTAGGAGTCGTATGCTTGTGCACTAGAGAACCAAATACACTTAGCTAATCATGCTTATTCATATTATTCAGTTGAGGCTTGATTGTAACTATGCATGTTCTATATACTTACTATCTTGTGACCATTGACTAGAATTGCCACGTTTTGTATACTTATTATATATAAAACCATGAGAACTCACCAACTCGTTAGTTGACTTTATTTTCAACATGTTTCAGGTAATGTGCAAGCTTAGCGATGATTGAAGAAATGCTTAAACCTAGAACATGGACCTAGGCTTAATAAAGACAATTGGTTTTCTTGTTTTCGTTTGATTTATTTTGAGACTTTGATGTATGTTTGAAACAATTGATTAATGGCATTTACATTTTGACATAGCGTTATGTGGCTGTGAACAATCTTAACCCTCACACCTCGACGTTTCCGCCGTTAAGGTTGGGGTGTGACAGATTGGTATCAGAGCCCATAACTATAGGGATTTAGGTTATTAGAAATGGTGACCTAGACTATAGTTTATGCATGATCCTTATAGAATAGTATTCTTATGAATACATACTTATTGTTTGCATGCTCCCTAACGTTATGCCTTATTATGTGCAATGTGATGCCTTAGCATAGGTGCCTTTCTGCCTGATTACATATTGTTACCCGTCTCCCCTAGACTTATCTTAAACATTAATTCTCCCCGATAATTGCTACTTCTTAAATCCATCCTCGTCACTGAGTAGGACTTATTGATAGAAATTCTTTGGACTTATGTCTAATCTTGTAATTATCCCATCAAGATTTTTGATTTCATGAACCAAAGAACTAGTGTGGTACATAGACACCTGTATTCTGGATTTCCTGGCAAAAGGCCCTCGGGCTAAGGTAAGCATTTCGCATAAATCCTACGGGACCAGTTATGCTTACCTGGGGATTTCCGGGATGAGTGATAAACTATGACCAACATACACGAGTTTCTGAGGCGAATGGGTCAATTCATCTTGACGTGTCAACGTTTTCAAATGGTGATGCGTCACCAAATGGAATCATTCTGTATAATTCATGATCCTTACCTTAACTGCCCATCCTTGTTATCCTTTTAACAGATCCTAACCCAATTTGTATTTTTCCAGCATGTCTCGTTACCACGGAAACCGAGGAAGATCCGGCCGCAAGCATGCCGCCATGATTGCCCGCAAATGGCTGCGGTCATCCCGACCATGGTGGCTGAACTCTGCAGCACTATGATCGTAAACGTCACGAACAATAGCAATGGCCAAGGGGAAAATAGTGCAAACCAACGGCGTAACAACCAGTCTTGCACCTTCAAGCACTTTAGTTCATGCAAGCCCCCCAGTTATAGTGGCAAGGAAGGTGCTACCGGTCTCTTAGAATGGTTTAAAGGGATGGAGAACACTTTCGTCAACTGTGAGTGCCCCGAAGCACTCAAGGTGAGGTATGCCACCAGTTTGCTGCAGCAAAGGGCCTTAACATGGTGGAACAGTGAAAAGAGAAACCGAGGCCCCGACGCGATCTTGGCATTAACTTGGGAGGAATTCAAAAACATAGCCATAGCCAAGTTTTGTCCGAGAAGCGAAATCCAGAAACTGGAGGAGGAATTCTGGAACCTGAAACAAGATGGCGGGAACCATCTGGCGTATTCTACTCGTCATCACGAGCTGAGCATACTGCTGCCACAAATGGTGGATACTGTTTCCCGTAATGTGGAAAAATTTATTAAGGGTGTGCCGCCTCAGATTCAGGATGCCGTTGTGGGTAGCCGACCCGCAACTCTGGAAGAAGCTATCACCATCACTGCACAGCTGACGGAGAACCACATCCGAGCGGGCACTATGTCTGCAAAGGGTGCCAAGAAAACCGAGAAGACAGCCCCCAAGGAAGTCAAGGAGGTTAAGTTCGATAACAAGAAGAGGAAGTTTGTACCGGCACGGAACTACGCCGTGGCCGCCCCTAAGCCACCCTAGAGACAGTGTGTTCCCGGGGCTGCACCGGCAGCACAAGAGCCTGTGGCAAGGGCTTATGCAGGCCCTCTACCTATGTGTAACACATGTAAGTACCATCATCCGGGCAACCTTCCGTGTCGCATCTGCACACTATGTGGCAAGTACGGGCACCTCGTGGCAACGTGCCGCCAAGCAATGAGAAACGCAGTGACGGAACCAAATCGGGTCTGCTACAATTGTGGAGAACCAGGTCACTACCGTCCCCAATGCCCTCGTCTGGTGGGCAATGTTCCGCAAGCTCGTGGACGTGCCTTCAACATCAACGCGAACCAAGCTCAAACGAACAACGAGGTGGTGAACGGTACGTAAAATTTCAACCCTATCTCTATAGAATTTCTCTTAAAATTCCTTGCTTATGTCTTTAGGTGCCTTTTTAAAACCTATACAGGTATGTTTCTTATTAATGACACCTATGCATACGTATTATTTGATTCGGGCGCCGATAGAAGTTTCGTTTCCTTAGAGTTCGAGCCGACACTTTCTAAATCTCGCTCAAATTTAGAGAGACCTCTCACCGTTGAAGTTGCCGGTGGGGAACCGATCACCGTCGACGTGGTCGTCCGCAATTGTCTATTGTGTCTCGACGACCATAAATTCCTTATCAACCTCATTCCTATGAAGCTCGGGAGTTTCGACGTCATTATTGGCATGGATTGGTTATCTAAGAACCATGCCGAGATCATTTGCTTCGAGAAGTGCATTCACATGCCCTTACCCTCCGGGGACACGTTGAAGGTGTTCGGTGAACGGTCTTCCAAAGGACTCAAGCTTATGTCATGCACGAAGGCTCGGAAATGCCTAAGTAAGAATTATCCGGCATTCTTGGTGATATAATGTAGTTTACATAGTTTTTGGGTCTTTGTTTTGAGTCATTTTGAGTCTAATTATGTTTAGTTTTATTAGATTTCATTTACTTTTGTTTATTTTATGTTTTGATAGGTGTTCGTGTGCAACGGAGTGGAAAACGAGCAAAAAGAATGAAGAAACAAGCACACGGGAAAACACCACGGAAGTAAATTAGTAAAACGATCATATCGGGAGCTAGAAAATGAGTTACGGGACCCATAATATATAGATTTGATGGTTCTCAAGATGAGGAATCCAAAAATCAACTTTGTTTTATGTCTGGAGCCTTTTCGCGCCACGCGCACAGCCTTTCTTAGCTGTGCGCGCCACTCGGAGAGCCCATTACGTGGCCCAACTCATAAAATTCTTTTTTAAGTAGTTTTTAGGGGAGAATTCAAGACCGACGGCTGGGAACAAAGGAAGAACGAATTAGGGTGACCTTGAAGGTTGTTTGGAGCTATTTTGGACGTGGAAACGAGTCGAGATTAAGATTTGAAGACGTTAGGATAACGTTTACGCGTGTTCTACAACTCGGGTCTTGTTATCTACACTTTTCTTATCACAAACTATGTTAAATCTTCTGAATTCAGATTGTTATGGTTGTTTATTGATGTTTCTTGGCTAAACCATTAGTAGTTACCTAGGTTTGATGATGATTGTTTGATGAATTTTGGTTCTTTTATGGATTTTGGTAATTTTATGATGAATTGATTGCTATTTGTTGGGTTTATATCATTGAAGCAAGTTTCTAGTGTGTATTTGATATTGGTTATGGTTGCAATTTGACGTTCCATTGGTATTATTGTGGTTGTCTTATCATATTAGATATCAAGTAGGTTAATTTACGTGAGTAATTAACTAATTTGCAGTTTAACTGATCACTAGATTGTAGGAACTAATTGGAACCTGAATTGATTTTGAATGTGCATGCTTAATTCAATAGCTGTAAAGTGAGAATTAATAAACTGGTCTAGTTACATAACAGGTTAGGTTTAGATAACGTGTGAGCGTATCTTATTTAACTGTTTTATTTTATTTTATCAGTTTAAACTTGTGGATCTGATATAAACCTACCCTTTAGTGTTTTAGGATGCTTTGAGTTGTCTTTGCTGTGAGGTAAGTCAACTATAGGGTCTTTTAGCAATCTTTGGAGTGACTGTGAGGTTGTCCACATAATTTGGTGATCATCATTAGCTATTAGGGTTTTAAGTGTTATCTTTGAGAAGGGTCAAAGAATCTTTAGATTCCCTAGTAGTGAAAACCATTAGGTCCCAGTTTCATCATTCATACCAAATCCATAGAAGAACCAGAGTTTGGCAAACAGGATTCTGAGCCTAGGTAACTCATTCCTCTCCTATTCCAAGTTCTTTCCTATTCTTTGTTCGTGTTTTCCTTAGTTTCTAATTTTAGCATCTTTCTATTTTTAGTAACCCCCCTTCAATTAATAATTTCATTAGTAATAAGAGTCTTAGGTTAATTAACATAGTTAACAGAGTCTCGTGGGTTCGATATCCGGACTTACTTAAGCTTTGCTAGAGTCGATAGGTTCACTTGCCTGTCAGTAGTTTAAGTTTTAGAGAGTCTATAGTTTAACTAGGTGTTTAATTAGGTTTAATTTAAGTCATTTTTATTAAACTACTAATCTCACATCAAGTTTTTGGCGCCGTTGCCGGGGACTCTTGGCAATTGTGTTAATTAACTTTCTTCTTGCTATTTTCGTGCTTTTTCTGTGTCTTTAGGTCTAGGTTATTTCTCTTGTTTTTGTTTTTGTTTAGTTTATGCCCCATCTTAGGTCACGAGGTCCACCACCTGTTCAATTAGATCTTAGTGCACTTAAGTTTGAGGTTAAGTCTTCTAAGTCAATCCATTCTCCACCCGCCACTCTACCATCATCACCGTTAGTCCACCACCCACCCCATTCCACATGGCCCACCCCACCATTCACGAGCGAGCCACCGAAGGCTTCACAGGAGTCAACTCCCCCATCACTGTCCCGAACATCACTAATGAAAACACGTGGCAAATCCCTTCCTACATCATGACCGCTATCACAAATACATGTCAATTTCATGGTCGTGATGATGAGGATGCGCCAGCTCACATCTCCCGATTGTCTCGTATTCTTGGTACGTTTAATATCCAAGGGGCTAGTGAAGATGCCAAATTCCTTCACTTGTTTCCCTTTTCTCTTTGTGGACGAGCTTCCACCTGGCTCGATTCACATCCTCCTGGTACTTTCACCATGTGGGCTGTTCTTAGAGATAAATTTCTGAATAAATATTTCCCGCCCGCAAAAGCTTCCCGTCTCCGTGATCAGATCCATTCTTTCAGAATGGAGCCTGATGAACCATATTATCTTGCTTGGGAGCGATTTCAGCATCTGCTTAGCAGATGCTCTAATCATGGCTTGACTGAATGGGCTCTTGTAGAGAAATTCTCCAATGGTTTGACTTACGAGACTCGTGCTAGATTTGACACCTCCGCAGGAGGACATCTTATGGGGAAGAAGGATGTAGCCGGATGCAATGATCTCTTTGAAAGCTTTGCTCAGACTGATCATGAGCAGCGAGCGGTCAACAGGAATTCCATTCATGTTACTAGTCACCCCTCGACCACTCGAGGTGTTCACCATGTCACCATGGATACTAGTTTAGCTGCTGATATTGAGAGTTTGTCTAGGGAGGTGAAGGCGGTAAAGATGAAGTTGTATAGGTGTGAGCTTTGTAGGGGAGGTCATGATACAGTCGAGTGTCCACAGATGAATATGGAGAGCGTAGAGTATGTAAGTGGTCCATCGAACAATTTTAATAATTCTTATAATTCGGGTTGGAGAAGTAACCAAAGTCAGAACTACAGATCTTCAGGTAATCCCCTGGTTTCCAGTCTGCTCAAAATTACAACCAGGGGCAGGGTCAGATTGATAATCAGAAGAACTTAAATGAAATAAAAGAACTTTTAACTCAATTAGTTGTTAAAGATCAGGCTACCCAGAAAACTCTTGCTGAACATGATCTTATTCTAAAAAACCAACAGTCAGCTTTTAAGGATCTCCAGAGAACAGTACTTGACCTTGCTAGGAGGATAGACGAGAAACCCCCATGTACTTTTTCATCTAGTTCTAGTACACAAAACCCGCATGCACATGTTAAGGCAATCACCACTAGATCGGGTAAGAAGTTAGGGGAGGTAGAGTCACCTGATAGAAAGGTAGAAGATGTTGGGGAGAGAGAAGAGGAAGTAGAGATAGAAGGTCCTAGGGTCCAGAGCACTATTAGGGATCGCCCACCCATTTTTAGACCCAGCCCTGAGATAGATCTTTCTAGAGTCCCATATCCTGATCGTGTCCGCCATCAGAAATATTCTAGGGAGTATGGGTACTTTCTTGATTTGTTCAAGCAGATCAAGATAAATCTTCGATTCATAGAGGTTCTCCAATGCATGCCCAAGTATGCTAAGTTCTTGAATGACATCCTTAAGAACAAAGCAAAGCTTGGAGAACTTTCTAATGTTGATCTTACTGGTGAGTGTTCTGCAGTGGTGATGAACAAGCTTCCAGAGAAGCTGTCTGATCCGGGAGTCTTCACCATCCCGTGTCTCTTTGGTAGCAATATTCACAACCACGCGTTAGCTGATCTAGGTGCTAGCATTAATTTGATGCCTTATTCGATTTATGAGAAGCTAGGCCTAGGTGAACTTACACCGACGCGCATGACACTCTCTCTTGCTGATAGTTCTGTTAAGTATCCTCGGGGAATCATAGAGAACTTGCTTGTTAAGATTGATAGATTTGTCTTCCCCGTGGATTTTGTTATTCTAGACATGGAGGCTGATGCGAATGTACCTATCATTCTTGGACGTCCTTTCCTTCGTACGGCTAAGGCCAATATTGATGTCTTTAAGGGCACTATTGCACTTCACTTAGGAGATGAGGAAGTCACATTCCATGTGGCTGACTCCATTAGGAGTCCGAGTAGTGTTAAGGAAGTTGTGAGCTCCATTAGTTCTAGTGAGAGTGAGGTAACTGAGAAGTCTAAGGAGTCTGAGTCTTGGGAGCTTGAGTTTGCTGGAGAGTTAGATGGTCTGCCTGAGTATGTTAGAGAGGGTGAGTTTGATGCTGAGAGAGACCTTACTGAGTTAGAGGCACTGATAGCTGCTAGACCTCCTGAGATAGTGAACCCTACACCCATAGAAAAACCTAAGTGTGGGGATGTTTCTGCGTTTAGTAAGCCTAGGTCTGATCAACCCACTCTAGAGTCTGAGTCTAGTTTAGATCAGGAGGATGCATTCATTAGAGAGAAGTGTTGGGATAGGCTAGTGCCTTTAAGAGGTTCTACTGTGATTGATGGTGGAGCTGTTACATGGGATCTATTTGATCCTCCATGATTTTTGCTAGAGTTATAGATCTTTAGGAGGATCCCATGTGTAGAGTATTGTATATTATTTGCTTGTTTGCTTTGTCTTATTTTTTTTATTTTGTTAAGTCTTTTATTTTATTTGTTTGAGTCAGTATTTTGAGTCTTTTTGTGTCAGTGTTATGCTGCTCGGGTTGTGCTTTTGTTTTGGTTATGTAGGTTTGGATACGTACCACCCGTACTCAATCTCCATTCGGGTGAATCTGGAGCTGTTGGCTGGAGTATGAAGGATGATCCGAGGCATGAGGGTGCTACCTGTGAATGGAATGCTATATAGCTAGTGGGAACGGTTTGGAAGAATTGTTGCTTTGCTATCAGGTGAACACGTTCCTTTTATCCTTTTATGTTTTTTTATTTATTTGTTTTAGTGTATTTTTGTCTCTGCATTGAGGACAATGCAAGTTTTAAGTGTGGAGATGGAAATGAGTTTGTTAGTGTTAGTTTTGAGTTTTTGAGTCTTACAGTGTCATAAAAATCCAAAAAAAAAAATATAATCGAAAAATTTGAAAAATTTCAAAATTTTTTTTTTTTTGAAAATTTCTTTGAAATTAGTATGCAATATATGGAAAATGATAAAAAAACTGGCGTTTTATTTTCAGATGTGTATTGAATGCCAAAAAAAATGAAAAATGAAAAAAAAATTATGTAATAAATGGGATAGTTTGTTGACTTGTGAGTTATCTGGTTAACCCAGCTTGCATTGAAGGGTCTTTTAGTGTGTAAATTAATCTAACTAACTGAACTAGGTTGTCTTGTGGGTTTTCATCTTAGAAGTAATGGGAAAAATCTAGTTCTTTAGGAATTGTAAAGTGGCACCCCTATAGGTTGATTAACTAGCATTTTAATAGAAACTTATTCCTCACAAACATGGCACACTGCTATCTTTTTATGAAAATAAATCCGAGAGTAGGTGGCGCCTCCATCAATTTCATAAAAAAATGAGCTTGTTGTATAAAATGCAAGGGTTGGTTCCTATGTGTTATTTACCGGGGATAGTGACTTTAGTTTGTAACACCTCTGGGGCCAGTCTAAATAAATTAAAATTGAACTGTACAATGTCATTAAATAAATTATATGTCACCTAAAAAGCTCAAAAGAATTCATTCCACCAAAAAAAAAAATTCCATCGTGACTACAAGTTTCTATTAGGATTGCTAGTTTTTCAGGTTATAGCGGTTAGGTGAACCAAAATGGTTAACCTGTGCCTTCCATTGTGCAAATTAGTAGAGCTGGTGACCTGTAGGCTTCTGAGTGTGAGATCCTTTAGATGTATCTAGTTCTTTTATTTGAAACTTAAAAAAACAAAAACATGAAAATGGACCTGATTTGTAAGTGTTAGGGTATATTGGAAACAATGAACTAGACCTCACCGTTAACTAAACTAAATCCTGTATGTATTTATGTTTATTTTTTTATTTTGGGTGAGTTAATAAAGTTTGTTTGAAATGATTTCTTGGTTCTGATTTCATTGCATGCTTTTTCAGGGACGAAAAAGAATAAGTGTGGGGATATTTGATATAATGTAGTTTACATAGTTTTTGGGTCTTTGTTTTGAGTCATTTTGAGTCTAATTATGTTTAGTTTTATTAGATTTCATTTACTTTTGTTTATTTTATGTTTTGATAGGTGTTCGTGTGCAACGGAGTGGAAAACGAGCAAAAAGAATGAAGAAACGAGCACACGGGAAAACACCACGGAAGTAAATTAGTAAAACGATCATATCGGGAGCTAGAAAATGAGTTACGGGACCCATAATATATAAATTTGATGGTTCTCAAGATGAGGAATCCAAAAATCAACTTTTTTTTACGTCTGGAGCCTTTTCGCGCCACGCGCACAGCTCGGAGAGCCCATTACGTGGCCCAACTCATAAATTCTTTTTTAAGTGGTTTTTAGGGGAGAATTCAAGACCGACGGCTGGGAACAAAGGAAGAACGAATTAGGGTGACCTTGAAGGTTGTTTGGAGCTATTTTGGACGTGGAAACGAGTCGAGATTAAGATTTGAAGACGTTAGGATAACGTTTGCGCGTATTCTACAACTCGGGTCTTGTTATCTACACTTTTCTTATCACAAACTATGTTAATCTTCTGAATTCAGATTGTTATGGTTGTTTATTGATGTTTCTTGGCTAAACCATTAGTAGTTACCTAGGTTTGATGATGATTGTTTGATGAATTTTGGTTCTTTTATGGATTTGGTAATTTTATGATGAATTGATTGCTATTTGTTGGGTTTATATCATTGAAGCAAGTTTCTAGTGTGTATTTGATATTGGTTATGGTTGCAATTTGACGTTCCATTGGTATTATTGTGGTTGTCTTATCATATTAGATATCAAGTAGGTTAATTTATGTGAGTAATTAACTAATTTGCAGTTTAACTGATCACTAGATTGTAGGAACTAAATTGGAACCTGAATTGATTTTGAATGTGCATGCTTAATTCAATAGTTGTAAAGTGAGAATTAATAAACTGGTCTAGTTACATAACAGGTTAGGTTTAGATAACGTGTGAGCGTATCTTATTTAACTGTTTTATTTTATTTTATCAGTTTAAACTTGTGGATCTGATATAAACCTACCCTTTAGTGTTTTAGGATGCTTTGAGTTGTCTTTGCTGTGAGGTAAGTCAACTATAGGGTCTTTTAGCAATCTTTGGAGTGACTGTGAGGTTGTCCACATAATCTGGTGATCATCATTAGCTATTAGGGTTTTAAGTGTTATCTTTGAGAAGGGTCAAAGAATCTTTAGATTCCCTAGTAGTGAAAACCATTAGGTCCCAGTTTCATCATTCATACCAAATCCATAGAAGAACCAGAGTTTGGCAAACAGGATTCTGAGCCTAGGTAACTCATTCCTCTCCTATTCCAAGTTCTTTCCTATTCTTTGTTCGTGTTTTCCTTAGTTTCTAATTTTAGCATCTTTCTATTTTTAGTAACCCCCCTTCAATTAATAATTTCATTAGTAATAAGAGTCTTAGGTTAATTAACATAGTTAACAGAGTCTCGTGGGTTCGATATCCGGACTTACTTAAGCTTTGCTAGAGTCGATAGGTTCACTTGCCTGTCAGTAGTTTAAGTTTTAGAGAGTCTATAGTTTAACTAGGTGTTTAATTAGGTTTAATTTAAGTCATTTTTATTAAACTACTAATCTCAACACCAAAGCCTAAGGGAAGGAACCCAAAGATGTTCCAGTTGTACGAGAATTCCCTGAGGTCTTTCCCGATGATCTCAGCGGGTTACCTCCCGTACGTGAAGTAGAATTCAAAATCGACTTGATTCCGGGAGCAAGCCCCGCGGCTAAATCACCTTATCGACTCGCACCATCTGAAATGCAAGAACTCTCTAGCCAACTACAGGAATTATCCGAGAAGGGGTTTATCCGCCCTAGTTCTTCTCCTTAGGGTGCACCTGTCTTATTTGTGAAGAAGAAAGATGGGTCATTCCGCATGTGTATTGATTACCGGGAGCTCAACAAGTTGACCATCAAGAACTGGTATCCTCTTCCTCGTATCGACGATCTCTTCGATCAACTTCAAGGAGCTGCAATCTTTTCAAAAATCGACTTGCGTTCGGGTTATCACCAACTGCGAGTCCACGATGACGATATCCCAAAGACTGCATTCCGCACTCGGTATGGGCATTACGAGTTCATGGTTATGCCTTTCGGTTTAACCAATGCTCCAGCTGTCTTCATGGATCTTATGAATCGGGTGTGCAAGCCATACCTAGACAAGTTTGTCATCGTTTTCATTGACGACATTCTTATTTATTCCAAGTCTCGCTCCGATCATGAACTTCATCTCCGTCAAATCCTCGATCTGTTGAAGAAGGAACAACTATACGCGAAGTTCTCAAAATGTGAGTTTTGGCTTGAAGAAGTACAATTCTTAGGGCACGTTGTGAATAGTCAAGGAATTCACGTCGACCCTACGAAGGTTGAAGCCGTAAAGAATTGGAGTGCTCCCACAACTCCGACGGAAGTTCGATCATTTCTTGGTCTAGCCGGGTATTATCGGCGATTTATTGCCAACTTCTCGAAAATCACAAAGCCACTCACGTCCTTGACTCAGAAGAACATGCCTTTCGAGTGGAAAGCCGAGCAAGAAGAGGCGTTTGAGACACTAAAGCACAAGTTATGCAATGCTCCTATTCTGACGCTACCGGATGGAAATGACGACTTCACGGTATACTGCGACGTGTCGAAACAAGGCCTTGGTTGTGTTCTCATGCAACGGGGAAAGGTCATCGCATATGCCTCGAGACAATTGAAGGTTCACGAGATAAATTATACGACGCACGATCTCGAGCTCGGAGCGGTGGTCTTTGCTTTAAAAATCTGGAGACACTATCTATACGGCACGCAATGTATAGTCTACACGGACCACAAGATCCTCCAACACGTTTTCAATCAGAAGGACCTCGATATGAGGCAACGTTGTTGGGTGGAACTAATTAGCGACTACGATTGTGATATCCGATACCATCTCGGCAAGGCAAATGTCGTAGCCGATGCATTGAGTCGAAAGACGCATCAAAAGATGGTCTCCGTTCAAGAGACTCGCGACCGACGTCAATGGTTCGATACATTGGGAGAGTTTAACACTGAAGTCCGACTCGATGTCAACAATGCTACGGTGTTATTACAGAACTTAAAGATCGATTGTGATATCGAGGCAAGTATTCGAGAAGCCCAGCAAGCGGTGCAAACTGAAGGGAGTATGAAGGAGGAACTCGAGTCAAATCTCCTAGCCCAATTGGAAGCAAGAGCAAATGGGTTAATATATTTCGCAAACCGAATCTGGATCCCCAAACGCAATAACCTTCGGGCTTTTATTATGAATGAAGCACAGCAGACTCGTTATTCTATCCACCCGGGCTCCGATAAGATGTACATGGACTTACGGAGTCAATATTGGTAGCCCGGAATGAAACGAGACATAGCAACCTACGTTGCTAAATGCCTTACATGCACGAAGGTTAAAGCGGAACACCAACGTCCAAGTGGTTTACTCGAGAAACCCGAAATTCCCATGTGGAAATGGGAACATATATCCAAGGACTACGATTGTGATATCCGATACCATCTCGGCAAGGCAAATGTCGTAGCCGATGCATTGAGTCGAAAGACGCATCAAAAGATGGTCTCCGTTCAAGAGACTCGCGACCGACGTCAATGGTTCGATACATTGGGAGAGTTTAATACTGAAGTCCGACTCGATGTCAACAATGCTACGGTGTTATTACAGAACTTAAAGATCGATTGTGACATCGAGGCAAGTATTCGAGAAGCCCAGCAAGCGGTGCAAACTGAAGGGAGTATGAAGGAGGAACTCGAGTCAAATCTCCTAGCCCAATTGGAATCAAGAGCAAATGGGTTAATATATTTCGCAAACCGAATCTGGATCCCCAAACGCAATAACCTTCGGGCTTTTATTATGAATGAAGCGCACCAGACTCGTTATTCTATCCACCCGGGCTCCGATAAGATGTACATGGACTTACGGAGTCAATATTGGTGGCCCGGAATGAAACGAGACCTAGCAACCTATGTTGCTAAATGCCTTACATGCACGAAGGTTAAAGCGGAACACCAACGTCCAAGTGGTTTACTCGAGCAACCCGAAATTCCCATGTGGAAATGGGAACATATATCCATGGACTTCATAACCAAATTACCTCGGACATCACGCGGGCACGATAGCATATGGGTAATCGTCGACCGATTGACTAAGTCGGCACATTTCATACCCATACGCGACACGTATAAGACATCAAGGTAGCCCTGATTTACATTGACGAGATCGTAAGCCATCATGGTGTGCCTCTTCATATATATCCGACCGAGACGCTCGATTCACTTCTCACTTCTGGTCTACTATGCAAGAACTTCTGGGTACGCAATTGGATTTAAGCACGGCTTACCATCCCCAAACCGATGGCCAAACCGAGCGGACGATCCAAACCCTGGAAGACCTGTTACGTCTCTGTGTCCTTGATTTTGGTGGCGACTGGGATACCACCTGCCGCTCGCAGAATTCTCCTACAACAACGGTTACCACTCAAGCATCCAAATGGCACCGTTTGAAGCACTTTACGGTCGTAAGTGTCGTTCACCAATCTGCTGGACCGACATTGGCGAGAATCTTATTACCGGTCCCGAGCTCATACAAGAGACGACCGACAAAGTCGCTATCATCCGCAAGAACCTGGAAGTGGCAAGGAGTCGACAGAAAAGCTACGCTGATTAACGTCGCAAGCCACTGGAATTCCAAGTTGAGGAGATGGTCCTCCTCAAGGTCTCACCGTGAAAGCGTGTGGTTCACTTTGGAAGGAAAGGCAAGTTAGCTCCGAGGTTTGTAGGGCCTTTCAAGGTTCTGAAAAGAATCGGGAAAGTGGCCTACAAACTAGAACTACCCTCCGACCTTAGTGGAATTCACCCTGTCTTCCACGTCTCGAATCTGAGGAAGTGTCTGGCCGACGATAACTTGCATGTACCATTGGAAGACATTCAGATCGACGAGTCACTACACTTCGTTAAGAAACCCGTCGAAATCATGGATCGCATTATGAAGAAGACTAGGACCTCTACGACCCCAATTGTAAAGGTTCGATGGGAGAACAAACGAGGAGCGGAATTCACTTGGGAGCGTGAAGAACATATGAAGAAGACGTACCCTTCCTTATTCTTGTAACCCCTTTTTGATTCTTAATTTCGGGACGAAATTCTTTTAAGTTTGGGAGACTGTAACATCCTGTATTTTTGTTCATTTTATTTATGCCATTTTATAGCATTCTTAGTAAATTTTTTTGTATATATAATAATACTAACAATAATAATAATAGATAATAATAATAATAATAATAATAATAATAATAATAATAATAATAATAATAATGAAAGTAATAATAATAATAATAATAATAACAATAATAATAATAATAACAGATATAACAATAATAATAATAATAATAATAATAATAATAATAATAATAATAACTATAATGTTAATGGTAATAAAAATATATTAATATTAATAATAATAATAATAATAATAACAATAATAATAATAATAATAATAATAATAATAATAATAATAATAATAATAATAATAACAACCTAGAATTAAAGTGCAGGGGGTTGTTTTGCAATTTTAAAAACTTTAAATAACGATTTATTACATAAAATAAAGGAGTTTAAAAGTACAGGGACCATTTGTGTAAATTGCCCAAACCCACCCCCCTTTACCCCGTTTTTCCGGTGGCTGCGGCCGGAGCTCCGGCCGAGCTCCGGCGAGCTTCTAACCCCCATTTTAAAAGCGATTTAACCCAATTAAACCGCCCAACACTCTCGACCCTATGTTTCGAACCCGAACCAACTCAAAATTTGAGTTTTCCCACTCGTACAACCTTCCAAATCGAAGTCGGGACCAACTCTAACAAAATCCGAATCAAACATTGCCCAAATTCACAAATTGAATCAAATAAATCATTCCCAAAGTTAATACGCGGTTTAACAAATTAATCAATCCATCAATTACGCATCATAACAACTCGAATCTTTCAAATATAGTAAACATAAACGCGGTTTCAAAATTCAAACGGGTTATGCTCGAAACCATGAAATCAAGCTTATAAATTGTGGTCTTTCGGTTCATTGTGAAGTTCCTGAACTCACTAAACTCTAAATTTCACCAGAAATCCTCTCGATCAAAAAGCCCCAATTCAAAAACACCCGAACCTTAATCGAACTCGAAACCCCTTCAATACCACATCAATCAGGTAATTAAGACCTGTATCCTACTCAGTTTCGTTCAAGGATCAAAAGCCCTATGATGATTTAGGTGATTAACACCGAATCGAGGGTTGATTTTGGGTTTGAACGAAACTAGGGTTTATCGATTGGAGGGAAACCGGGGAGGCTATGCTTAAAATCAAAACAAACCAAAGTGAAACCAAGGCCAAGGCCCTGGTTCACTGGTTCCTGCGCCCCATTGTTCCAAGAGGGCCCCGGGTTCGACCCCGGGCAGCCCCCTCCCCATTTTCTTTTCTGATTCTTTTTCCTTTTCTTTTCATTTCTTTTTATTTATTTAACCTTTTTAAATTCTGAAAATTCCTAAAATTATTTATAAAATGCATAATTCATTTAAACTTTTGTTTAATTAATTTTGTGACTAAATTAATTTTTATAAAATACTTTTGTATTTATAAAGACATTTTTGTATTTTTTAAAAATACAAAGAAATGTGTGAAAATAATACTTGTATATGTTTATATATATTTAAATACTTAAATTGTTTATCTACTTATTAATATATAAATATATATATATATATAGTTCATTTCTAATATATATATAGTTCATTTTTAATATTTAAATCTTGTGTTATAATTATTATATGCAACCTTTATAAATTGGTTTAACGTACAATTAAATCAAGTTTTTCTCCTTATTTATATTATTCTTTCTCATACGCGCAAACAATTAATTATTTCGAAGTATAAAAATCCATTCGTTCCATTTATCCGATCGCATTATTAACATGTAATAAATACGAATAATTATTAAATTCTATTAGACTTACAACCCTAAATATAATTAATCGTCAAACAAATTATAACGCGTTACCTTATTCTTAATTAGGTGTCTTGTGACGTTTGTGTTGGAAATCTTATTCGTGGTTATTCTTATTACATCTGCAAGTCTCTCTTATTAAACATGTGAGTTCTTATGCCCCGCTTTACGATTATTTCACATCTTTCAGGGTGAAACATGTTGCTTATACAAACTTATACTTACACGCTTTGATACTTATTACACACGTGCAATTCTTTACATAGTCGTGGTTGTTTGAATATGTTAAGTATTATATGAGATGTGACATACGTGTGCAATCATTAACTATTGCTAGCCTAGCGAAGTCTTAGATCTTTGGGCTTGACAAGCATATTTGGTGCTAAAGCCGAGGGATTGCCGGCTCCTAGGAGTCGTATGCTTGTGCACTAGGGAACCAAATACACTTAGCTAATCATGCTTATTCATATTATTCAGTCGAGGCTTTATTGTAACTATGCATGTTCTATATACTTACTATCTTATGACCATTGACTAGAATTGCCACGTTTTTGTATACTTATTATATATAAACCATGAGAACTCACCAACTCGTTAGTTGACTTTATTTTCAACATATTTCAGGTAATGTGCAAGCTTAGCGATGATTGAAGAAATGCTTAAACCTAGAACATGGACCTAGGCTTAATAAAGACAATGGTTTTCTTGTTTTCGTTTGATTTATTTTGAGACTTTGATGTATGTTTGAAACAATTGATTAATGGCATTTTACATTTTGACATAGCGTTATGTGGCTGTGAACAATCTTAACCCTCACACCTTGACGTTTCCGTCGTCAAGGTTGGGTGTGACAGGTGCAACCCGAATCAAGGATCCACTCACCTTCTTCGTCGTCTTTATGAGTCATATTGGCAACTGGCTTTGTACCCTTGTTATTACCTGTTTTGGAGAATTGCTTCAAGAAGAGTTGATAGTCTTCGTTTGACAGTCCTGGAACAGGACTCGAATTTGTCTCAACACATGAAGCCTTGCTCTTTATCTTTTCTCCTTCCTTCCCGGGCCACCATTCTGGATACCCGATCAATTTGAAGCAACCTTCACGCTTGTGACCATCTTTGTCGCAAAAGGTGCAGTGTTCATGTCCGTGTTTTACAGCCTTCGTGCCACCCTTTTCTTTGTTTTGTCCCGAGAAGGATTCACGTTTCTGTGCAGCCTTGAACGCAGCGGGTTCTGGTGGTGTTCTTCCTTCACTTGAAATGGTTCTCTGTCTCTCGTCCTCAGCTACCATGTCGTAAGCTGTTCCGAGCAAAGGAATTGGCTTCGTGGCCAATATTTGCGTTCTAATAACCGTGTATTCGGCATCCAAACCCATCAAGAATTCATAAAGACGTTCTTTCTCTAGATGTTCATTTATCTTTTTGCCAATATCACATTCACACTTGCTACAGGAACATCGAGGGAAAGGATATATGGACTGAGCTTCATCCCATATGGACCGAAATTGGGTAAAATATGTTGATACAGAAGTGCCACTTTGACGAGTTGAAGCGATCTTCTGTTTTAATTCATACGCCCTAGGAGCACTCTCCTTCCCAAAGCATTCATTTAAGTCCGACCATATCTCTGATGCCGTAGTTGCATACTTGACACTGTTCCGTATGTTCTTCTCCATAGCGGTTGTCAACCAACCCTTTATCATAGCATCAACCCGCATCCACGGCATGTAATCCTTGGATGTCTTTTTTGGTTTCTTGATCGTCCCATCAACAAACTCTATTTTGTTTTGGCAAACAGAAAGTTTGTCATCTCTTGGCTCCAATCAACGAAGTTGTTGTCGGTGAGAATCTCGTTCACGTGTAGTTGCTTGGGGTAATCGGATGGATGAAGGTAATAGGGTGAGTCATGTGTAGTCCCACCGCTAGATCCTTCTCCATCTTTGGTTCTGTTTTGGTTTTCATCTCCGCCCATTCTTCTAGATCAATATCGAGAGCTAGGGTTGTGAAACCCGCTCTGATACTATGTTAACTTTCAAGAGGAGAAGAATGTATTTTCTATATATTATTTCTTAGAATACATTGGAATAAATAGGGATGCCATAACCTAAATCCCGTAAATAACTCCTCCAAATATGGAGAGGATAATAATCAATAATAACCAAATAATAACAAATAAATAAGAAATCTTATAGATATCACTTGAAACAACTGACAATCCCCACGAATTCAAAAAGTTATATCTTACAAGTAATGAAGATTATCAAGTAAGATAAGATTAAAAGAAACAAATTTACAAACACTAAAGTAATTAACAACATATTTTTTTAAGATTAATAAGTTCTTATGTAGATTAGACAACCCGATGAAGCAATTACAAAACAAAACTAAAAAGCGTGTATGACCAAAGTGGAAAACAAACTCTATTAAATACATAGCTATAGGCTTCAAAGAGTACCAATGATACCTGCGTAAAAAAGTGTATGTATTATATTGCGGACACCAGAGTAACAAAATTAAAGTTGTGATCATGCATAAAAGAAAAGTCAGAATAGGATAATAAACCTGTAAAGAAAGCAAATGCTCAAACACAATTTACCAGATCAATGCAAAATACAAAACAGTAAATAACTATAGCATATGACATCATTCAAAAAGTTACGTGAGATAACTGAACGTCATAGAAAACTCTTTAATCACTCATTATGTATATAATATTTAAGGAAAAATAAAACCATTTGCTACTTACTCTCCACGGTACGAAAGTCCCAGTGAACAATTGTTTGCTCTTCTTGGATTGTAAATTTGCCTCTCTTAATATCAGGTATAAGATCATTTGTTCATCGTGACCTACGACACTTTCCGCATCTTCCATCCCGATTCATGTTTCTACATTAACATTTTGTATGAACAAACAATATTATCAATTAGCATGAACAACAACAACATCTTGTTCAATAACTCCTAATCGACATTGAATTTCATTTTGGTGTTTGACAGAACATGTTATGTGCATAAGCAAAACAACCATGTTCTATATATTTGTTAATTTCATGTACTGTAGCTAATTTTAAGAAAAATATTTTGATGAGTAAAGTATTCTTGAGTAAGGTATAAACTTCTTGTTTCAAAGTTTCTTTTCAAATGGTACTATGGTAGTTTCATCTTTATGTTTTTTCACGTGATGAAACATAAACATCCAAAAGCTATTATATTTATAATTTAACATAAGAACAACATACCTATTTTTTTCTAGTAGTTAAAAGCTCCAGCAGATCCAATTATTACAATGTATGATAGACTTGAAACAGAAAGAGAATTGTTAGCTGCTTGTTCAAAGCAAGTAGATTATCAAAAATGATTACACGTTGGTAAGCTTTCAATCATTTTTTTTAAGATAATATTTTTCACCCGTTTGACAAAACATGTGAGCTCTTCTAGTTTATCATTACAGACACTTCTCTCAGTTATGAATCTCCCCTGACCAATCATCAAGTACTTACATTCAAAAACATAAAAATATACAAGCATTTTCTTTAGATTTAGTAATTGTATACTGGATTATACTGAGCAACTATATATGCTTACATTTAGAAGGATAGAAACATACTTTCTTTTTAGAATTTTGCCTTTTGGACTCCTTGAAGTAGCCATAGGCACAATAGATTTCCCGCATCTACACATTTGTTGAAATGCATATATCAGTTTAAAATGAATATTAAAAAACATAAAAGTAATTATTATGATGTATCAAATATAACTTGAGATTTAAAAGCATACAATCTTATCCAGCCATGCAAAGTTGCACAATAGCTGCACCATCCCTAATATGTGCAAGTCTTAGACCTCCATCTCTAATCTCTAAAGGATTATATAATAAAAAGCAATTTGTTTATCTACCAATAATTTGCATTCCACAAAATACACAACAAAAAAAAAATAAAATGATACATACTAAGAAGAGCAAAAAATCTAATTTGCCAAATTTACATTAAGCCAAAATTAAATAAATGAATCACTTCAAGAGATTTAGGAAAAGTCATAGGTGACTGTTTCATAAGCACTTGATTAGAGCTTAATATAGAATACAAAGAATAGTAGCAGAGGATCAACCCACATCTTATGGCTATCATCTTCTACTTCAGCTGTATTGTTTGATTATGTTTCCTTTGTTGATGTCAGCTGATTAGATGCAAGCAAAGCTACATTTGAGGTCACTACACTCTAGTCTTTTATTATAATATTATTTTCTTCCATATAAAATTTACCTGCTAAAATTTAACATTTTCAATTGAGTAATCTAGAAATTATAGAAATATAAATCATAGATGCAAGATGATTTTCTTGTCACAACAGCAAACGTGTACATCACTTACATGAGAATAGAACAAATCACTTACAATATGAACATAAAAATGATTCAACAATGGAACCAGTAATTGACAAAAGAACAACATGCAAGACGGTTTCTATAAAAGCAGCATAAGGACTCGCAAGTGATTACAATGATTCAACATTTCTAGACATAACTAATATAAGAATCTAGAAATTATAGAAATATAACATTTTCAATTGAGTAATCTAGAAATTATAGAAATATAAATCATAGATGCAAGATGATTTTCTTGTCACAACAGGAAACGTGTACTTACATGAGAATAGAACAAATCACTTACATTATGAACATAAAAATGATTCAACAATGGAACCAGTAATTGACAAAAGAACAACATGCAAGACGGTTTCTATAAAAGCAGCATAAGGACTCGCAAGTGATTACAATGATTCAACATTTCTAGACATAACTAATATAAGAATCTACAACAGAATTGACAACCATGGGCTATGAATGAGCAAAGCTATAAACATCAAAAGGAACAACACCAACACGCTACAGTGTGAAATAACTAAAAGGGTTGTAAGAATTAGTAACCCAATATTCATTAATGAAGATAAACATGAAAATTCGATAAATAAACCTGTAAAACAGTCTAACAGATGGCAAGGTAGCAGATGAGAAACCTGCACAATACGACCACAAAATTAATATTGCCTTCTGATGTTGAAAAAAAAGAGAAAAAGAAAATAGGTAAGTCTTGTAAGACTCGAGGTTGGTTTTGAGGAGAACAGAACAGAACACAGAGTGAAATGTATGCAAGTGTGTGGTGACCTTAAATGCAAGTTGAATGAATGTTTAAACTTGCTTTCATCCATCCTAACTGATTTAGATGCAAGAGATAATCTATTCATAAAGTCTTTGCATTCCTTATACGATCGATTTTACCATGATTTAAGTCGTTTCAAACCCAAGAGGTGAATCTTATAATTTCATCTTGTACATAACATACAATATATCTTAAAAATATATATATATATATAACATCTAATATATCATAGAAATGTCTCATGCGTATGATTACATAATAAATAGGTTTAATTTTGAGTTAAATGCCAATACAAACCGATGCAATGCCATAGTGATATATTGCAAATCAAAAACAAATTCAGATATAAACACAAAGTGATGCAACCACCCATAGTCATGCAATTGCTAATTAAACCTTTCAAGATCAAACTAACTTACACACTGTTTAACAAAGGAGCTTATTGTAACCAAAAAGTATTTAATTTCAACTGTTATAAGGTTTCAATAGACTCAAATCGTATTTAATAAGAAAATGACTAACATTATATTGAATGGGTCAATTGAAACAGAAACAAAAGATGACATTTGAAATTGAGATGAAACATCTAACGATTGCAAGCCTAATTACACGTTAGAGATGAAAGCAAAGACTAATTGCTGGTAAAAGTGAGGTCAAACACCCAATTTCTAAACCCTTAAACGAACAGATAACACTCATAAAACCAACACATAATGCATCAAAATAAATTGAGATAGTATCATGCCACCTGACTATGTAGATGTAAATCAGCCAAATGATTTGACGATTGTGAACAAACTTCAGATGTGGAGATCACGGCGAAATTGGGTAACTGCCAAAATCGTTCCAAACCAAAATCGGACTTGGTCAATGCTTTGAACAAAGATCGAAGTTCCAAAGAAGTTCTAGTCGATAATGAAATATTTTCGAATAGAAACTCTAGTCGATGAAGTTGAAGTTCCAACCGATGAAATCGAAGTTCCAATCGCTTGATAATGAAGTAGCCATGGGGCTGGATCTATGAGCTTTGATGAAGATGAAGAGGGATTTATGGATTCTTTGTTATGTCTGAGTTGCAAATAGCCTTCTTATATACACAAGCCTCGTCAGCGTTCTTGATGAAACCAAATTTCTTGATATCTTCATCAAAACGTGCATCCAAATGCTTCAAGCCCTTCTCTTTGTAGTGAAAAGAGAGACCTCGTGATATTTATGCACCCCAGCTCAAGCGGTTGAGAAATGACCGGGAAGTTGGGAAGAAAACTGTGGCGACGTGCAGAGGAACCGCCGGTAACTTCTCCGTTTTTCGCTGGCCATCTACTAACCACCGGTAACTACTCCGAAACCGCCTTAACTGCCTAATTTAAACGGCTAGGATTTAATTTCAAATCTTTCAACGGCTGAGATCAATCCTACCAGCGGTTAGACTCACCGCTGGTAATAATATATAATATGTTATTGGGTGTAAACATGATTATTAATTAATCTTTTTTTTGTATATGACTATATATATGTATTTAGCGTTAATAAAGTTTTTAAAATTATGTTTATTAATGTATTTAAACATATTAAAAGGTTTATAGATACAAAGATCAATCTTTAATTTATATAGGTTAACGTTCACTTGAAAACTAATTCTAATTTTTTTAAGAACTACTTCATTTTTAAATTCAAATACCTATAAATTTTTCATACGGTATTACTATTTCTTTTAAATTGCAACATTAAATCATATCCTTTTTGTCTTTAATTTGTGTATAATATTTCTATATCAAAAAGAAAAAAAATTTAGGTCGATTATAGGTCGATAGTACATATATGTAGTATTATGATACAATATATTACATATATGCAACACATATGTAATACAGGAATATTAAACTTAGATTAAATAAAAAATAATAATTTTGTTATTATGGTGTAATTTTTTTTAAAAAAATAATATCGTATGAAAAAATTATATGCATTTAAAGGAAAAACTAGATTAGTTCTCAAATTAAAACTATTTATCTCATAATCCTCTTCTTATCATACAATATTCCTATTTGTATAAAGTAAGAGATAACTTTGAAAAAATATAACCAATTTTCAAAAGTGTTTCAATTATGTAACTCAAGTTTTAAAAATGTTCAATTAGGTCACCTACTTTTTATATTTTATAAGTTTTATGGATTCCTTCTTTGTTACTGGGGTCGACCCCAAAGCCATAATGTCTTAAAACAAGGAGGCCTCAACCGATAGAACATTGTTTAAACCATACTTGTTAGAGTGATTGTATTACGCTTATGCTAAAGTCCTTTTTTCAATAATATGTTTATTAGCATGTTATACTTTTTGTTTCAATTAAAAAATATTTTTTTATATCTTTTGATAATGATTTGGAATGTTGAGGTAAATTTTAGGTATTTTTTTATAATTAACATGTTTTTAATATAGTTTTATATATTCAAAATTCCAACCCTCACGTTTTCTCCACCGTTACTTTTTTGACATAAGAAAATTTGATGATAACTTGATTTGATCATTTAGTGATCCAATTTAAGAAAAATATGCATGTGTGACTAAATTAAAGCACTTTTAAACCACTTTTATGTGTAATATAAATATAATATAATATCATACATTATAATATGATATATATGATAAAATATATCACTTTAATATAAGATGTGATGAATAGGTAATATGATATATAATATGATACAAAATGTGTAACATAGTATAAGATAATGTACTATAGCATCAGATAGTTATAAATGTAATGATGATGTGTTTTTATAAAAACGAAATTTAAATTTAATTATTTAAACTATTACTAATCAATGTTTTTAAAACCGGATCAGACGTTGAACCGGACGCCTTACAGGTTTGGTGGTCGGACCGGATTTAAGAACCGGATGATATCATAATTATATATATAGTATATTATATATATAGTTATATATATAATCAAATATAAGTAATTTATATATGATTTATAAATGTATTTTATAGTTATATATAATACTTAACTATATTTATATATCTAACACACTAATTTATAGTTCAGCACCCCATTTTTACCCATAAAAATCAAAAATTTTTTTACCAAAATCCGGTCCGAACCAGTGTCACACCCCAACCTTGACGGCGGAATCGTCGAGGCGTGAGAGTTAAGATTGTTCACAGCCACATAACGCTATTGCCTGAAACATGTTTAAAATAAGGGTCAACATATTGTTGGTGAGCATTCTATAGTTTTTCATACATAAGTATATAAAAGATGGCAATTCATGTTGTAAATTAGAGAACAAGGTAACTAGGGATGTAAGACAGAATGCACAATCAAACCTTGACAAAGTTTTACAAGTCTCAAACGTTTACAAGTATATACGATTAGCTAAGTGTACTTGGATAAACCAAGCAGGCTTGTCAGGCCCATAGATCTATGACGTCGCCAGGCTAGCAATAGTTAATGATTGTACATATATTCGACATTACATGGTAGCTACATGATTCGACTAATCACAACATACAAGTAAATTGCCATAAGTTTACAAGATTCAACGTATTTACAAGTGTATCGTTTATACGGTAACATGTTTCACCCAAAAGTGTGTGAAATAATAAAATGGGTATAGAAATACTCACTTGACGATTAAGTATATATATTGGATGAATAATAAGAAATAATAACGCGCGTCGTTTCAACGAATCCCTTTATAAGGTACCTAGAAATACATATTAAGATTTATAATAAGATTAACGGTTTAATGTGAATTAGAGTCTTAGATGGAATTTGGGGTTTTGACAGGTAATGAATATTACTTGTATTTCGATTTATTCAAAGGAAATACGTATTTTGAGTATTTTTAAATCCTAGTAGTGAAATTAGGTTTAATATCTAATAATGTCCAAATATATCTTATATATATTCTCGTTAATAATATCATTATGATAACGTATTACCCGATAATAATTTATTAATCCGAATTAATTGTTAAAGTATATTTTATACGAAGTGACTTATAATTACGTTCGTAAATAATTGTGAAATTAATTATGAAACGCATATAATTTTTACGAGAAATTCATGATTACGTTAACATCGTGATCAATAATAATTTGATATTTTAAACTATTATTTAAAGTCATGTTTTTATAAAAATAAACCAATTATATTATTTGTTATTAGATATTTTATATAAAAATTAAAGTGTTTTCAAAGAAATAATTTTACAGAAATTATTGGATAACTTTTAAAATACTTAGAGTTTATAAAATAAATTTTTAAAATTTTCAGAATTTTTTTATGATTTTTAAAGGCTTAAAAAAGCCAATTAAAAAATAATGGGGGTGCCCGGGGTCGAACCCGGGACCTCCTGTCTACACACACATGCACCAAACCAGTGAACCAAGGCCGCAGCCGCGGTTAAGAATGGTTCCCAATGGTTTTAAGCACACCTGCGATTCAATCCCAAATCCCACGAACCCTAACTCGAACAGGTTCAAAATTGAAGCTCAATTCGAGTTTGATTATGTCTAAATTCATGGGGCTTTTGATCCTCATGTAAAATCGAGTACAATGATATGTTAAATTACCTGTTTTGATGTTAAATTGATAGAGAACAGATTAAGAACAGTTCGCGGTCGATGTGAGGATCGATGGATGAGCAATACTTGATGAAAACCGAATTAAATTTGTAGGAAGTTTCGTATGTTGTTCTAGATTAAAAGCCCTTTGTTAATTTTGTAGATTGAAGCTCGGTTGATGGTGTTCGATAAGGTTGCAGGTTCGATGAAGACGACGACTGATTTCTGTTTGTTTATGTGCATTCGATTGAAATTACAGATTGCATTTCATTTATAGTGTGAAAAAGTTCAACTTGATTGAATCAATTTGTCTAAAGTAGTCTTTGAATGGGTTGATTAGCTTTGAACGGTCGGGAAAAAAATTTGGATCCAATGTTATGCTTAAATCGAAGATAAACGCGTGTTTAAAGGTGCATTGGGTTCGAATCTACCCGACAAATGCATTGGAAACGGTTTCGAGGTTAAAAATCGAATAATTTGGCCGTTTTGGCCTCGCCGGAGTGTCGCCGGAGTTGCGCCGGTGACCGGCCGGAAAATCGGGGGTGGGGAAAAGGGGTTTTAAAATTTTACAGAAATGGTCCCTGCGGTTTTAGTTTTGTCATCTAATGTTTTAAACTTCTTTATAAAGTTTCATAAATGACAAAATGGCCCCTGAACTTTATTATTATTATTATTATTACTATTATTATTATTATATTTATTATTATTATTATTATAGTATTATGATCATTATTATTATTATCATTTTTAGCATTATTATTATTGTTTTTCCTTATTATTTTTATTATTATTATTATTATTATTATTATTATTATTATTATTATTATTATTAGTTGCAAAATACGAAATGTTACAGTCTCCCCTACTTTAGGAAATTTCGTCCCGAAATTTGTTTACGAGGAGGTTGTGACGACAAGATGAGGACACTTGGAGGACTTTCAGGTTTTGATGAAGAAGGAAATTTATCATCGATTAAGCTGACCGCTTTAGTGTTTACTTTATGTGCAATGGCAGAGCCATTAGAGGTAAAACGAGAGTCTAACGTGTGTGTCTTCCAATTAGCCTCATGAATGTTAATTACCATATAAATACAAAGTGTTACTGTCTCCCCTACTTTAAAGAATTTCATTCAGAATTTAAAAATGAACTAAACAAACAAATACGGGTATCTCTGCTTCATATGATCCTCCCGCTCCCACGTGAACTCAGCTCCACACTTGTTCTCCCAACGAACCTTGACAATTGGAGTAGTTGTGGTCCTATGTAACACCCGACCTCTCACACCAACAATATTGTCCGCTTCGCCCATGAGGAGCTCACGGATTTGCTTTTGGTTGCCCGGGTGAAAACTTCCCAGGGAGGTCACCCATCCCTGGATTGCTCCCACCTGAGCACGCTTAACTGTGGAGTTCTCCTCTCATCCACAGTCAATACGCCTAAAACGCGTTGTTGATATTAGAGGCCAGATATTCCTTATGAACCAGGAATCTCTCCTGTCCACGGCCGATGTGGGATATGTGTAGGGTGTCACAAGCACCCCCTGTTTGGACTTATCGTCCTCGATGAGCCCGAGAAGTCACCATCCTTGGTGAGGTATGTCCCACACCTCGAACGGCACAGGAGTGGCTCTGATACCATTCTGTCACACCCCGACCGATGGCGGAATCATCGAGGCGGACGAATGTGAATCGATTGTTCATAGCACAAGGTAATAAATACGTTGAAATAACATTTAATAACCATTTATTTATTGAATAATGTCATTCAAGTCACACATTACAACGCAATTAAAGTAAAACCATGAAATATAATATTGTCTTCTTTTTTTTGACTAGGTCCAATCCTATATGAGCAGAGAGAATTCCACTAAATAGCATTTCCTGAAATCATGTGAAAAAGTAACGAGTCAGCTAAAGAATTAGCCGGTAAGTAATCACAGGTTTAAACACACACAAAATTTGATTGAATACTTGAAAACAATTCAATTCACATGGTAATGTTATAACTAACATGCAACAATGTATCATAAATGACAAACAACACGATCAAACCTATTGACTGAATTGACTCGGTCCACAGACGAAGCCTTATAGAATGTATGTTTCCGGTTTCAATCACCACGCGACTAAACAAATGGGGTGGGTTGTCAAACCAATAGATCTATCATTGTTACCGTGGTTGTGTAAATTAATGATCATGTTATCAAGTTTATCTAAATACGAACGCATAATTGCAAGTAAATAACATAACACGTATTGAATTGAATATTAGTATGAAATAGAATAAAAATGAATAAACATAGTTGCGTATGATATCACATGATTTCCCCAAATAATAAAACATGTAAAATGGGCAATGAATACTCACTTGATAATTATAAGCGTGTTGGAAATATTAGAATGATAGACGTGACACCAAAGGAAACTCCTCGAGGTTCAACCTAAGTTTTGACGTTCTCTTTGTTAGAATAACAATGGTTGAGCGACTTATGTATGAATTAGGGTTCTTGATTGGGTTTTGGGATTTCAATAAAATGTAATAACTTGATTGAACAAAATAAATTAATTGAATAATACAACTTTTTTAAAAAAAATATAACACTAATGATTAATTAGTGAAATGAGTTATTATCCATAATGAAATATTTCATTTCAATAATTAGTTATGAAATGTCTTGTTAAAAATGATTGAACGAATATTTAACTATTAGAAAGGTTTACAAAATTTAAGACTTATAAATGGGTTTTTTTTTAACATTTACATTCTTTAAAAGATTTTAAAATAAAATTACCTTTAAAGTTTTCAGAAGTTGATAAATAAATTTCTGAAATAAATGTAATTAAGAAAATATATATTATTTTTATTTAATAACTTTTAAAAATTTCTAGAATTTAAAATGATTAAAATAATTATCTAAAAAAATATGTATTGGACCGGGGTCGAACCCGGGTCCTCTTTGGGTGAGGGCTGTGATTTACCAGTTGGGCAGAAGCCCATGATCTGATAAAACACCAATTTTAAATCTTAAAAACAATAATTAGTTATTTCCCCCAAATCCACATAAACCCTAATCGCAGCATGATCGAATTGAACAAGAAATTGATGTTGATAATCGAATTGAGCATAGGGCTTTCGACTAACATGAATATACGAGTGTAATCATGTATCCAATTACCTGAATTGCGATGGAATTGATAAAGAAAAGAAGAACTAGGTCACGACGGGTGAGTAGTTGATTCGAGCTGTTGTTGTTGATCAAAATCGAATTAATTGTGCAGAAAGCTTCAATTGGACCAGATGATCAAAAGCCCTCAATCAATTTCTGTTGAGGTTGCTTCGAATATGGAGTTCGACCGAGTGCGGGTTGCGAGTGAAGATGGAGATCGAAAGAGATGATGGGGTTTGTTTTGTTTGTAATTGGAGTTGTAGAAAGTTCAAAGTGATCGATTTGAAGGTGTCACTATGCGTTTATAGTCCGATTGTAACTGTTTCAAATCAAACGAGTTTAAGGTTGCTTCGGGAGTTTCGGGTCACGATTCGATTATAATTACATGGTGTTATTCGCAATTATTGATATATTTGAATTCGCAACGTTCACAGAATCATTTTCAGTTGATTAATTTGATTGATTGCGTTGATGATCGAGTTGAAACAGCTTGAGATTTGAATGTGGGTTTTGGTTTTAGTTTGAACACGTTAAGCATTTGATTGAATTCAATTAAGACCGGTTATGTGTTCGAAACAGACTTGCGACCAGGGCTAACGGTTCGATTGGCTCGGACGTAGCTTGGTCTGTTGTGGGTGGACCTCGCCGGAGTTCGGCCGCGGGTCTTGCCGGAGACAGAGGAGTGACCGAGGGGGGGGTTGGATTGGGTTGTGTTTTTAAAAAGTTTACACTTTTGGCCCCTGAATTTTGAAACACTTATTATTTTGTACCCAAACCTTTTAAAATAAGTTTCAGTAATTACAGTTTGGACCCCATACTTTATTAACTCCAAAGTTAAATGATTGTTTAAGTTATTTATAAAAACACTATAAAGATTATATGTAAAGATTATATATAATAACATATAATTATGTATTTCTATATATATATATGTATATATATGAACTCATGAATGACACATAAAACTTCTTTATTAACTAAATGGGTACAATCGAAATAGTTAGGTAATGTGTTTAACTTGTACAATTGGGCCAAAGGATTCGGGTTTATATTTTCTAAATGGGCCGAATGTTACATCCTAGTCTTCTTCATGATGCGATCCATAATCTCAACAGGTTTCTCTATGAAGTGCAATGACTCGTCGATCTGAATGTCTTCCAGTGGAACATGCAGACCCTCGTCGGCCAAACACTTTCTTAAGTTTGAGACATGGAACACAGGATGAACTCCACTAAGGTCGGAAGGTAGTTCCAGTTTATAAGCACTTTCCCAATCCTTTTCAGGATTTTGAAAGGTCCTACAAATCTCGGAGCTAGTTTGCCCTTCTTTCCAAAGCGAATAACGCCTTTCCATGGTGAAACCTTAAGAAGAACCATATCACCAACTTGAAACTCCAACGGTTTACGATGCTTATCGGCATAGCTCTTTTGTTGACTTCTTGCCACTTCAAGGTTCTTGCGGATTGTAGCGACTTTATCGGTCGTTTCTTGTATAAGTTCAGGACAAGTGATAAAGTTTTCACCAATGTCGGTCCAACAGATCGGTGATCGGCATTTACGACCATAAAGTGCTTCGAACGGTGCCATCTTGATACTCGAGTGATAACTATTGTTATACGAAAATTCTGCGAGCGGTAAATGCGTATCCCAATTACCACCAAAGTCAAGGACACATAGTCGTAGCAAATCCTCGAGGGTTTGGATTGTTCGTTCGGTTTGGCCATCAGTTTGAGGATGGTAAGCCGTACTCAAATCTAATTGAGTACCCAAGAGTTCTTGCATAGATGACCAAAAGTGTGAAGTGAAACGAGCATCTCGATCAAAATGATGTGCAACGGTACGCCATGACGACTAACAATTTCATCAATGTATATGCGAGCTAGTCTTGAAACCTTGTAAGTGTCTCGTATAGGTATGAAATGTGCCGTCTTGGTCAAACGATCCACAATCACCCATATACTATCATGACCACGAGGAGTACGTGGTAACTTGGTTATGAAATCCATGGATACATGTTCCCATTTCCACATAGGGATTTCAGGTTGTTCAAGTAAACCACTTGGTCGTTGATGCTCGGCTTTGACTCTTGCACACGTGAGACATTTGGAGACATAAACCGCAATATCTTTCTTCATTCCAGGCCACCAATATTGACCACGCAAGTCCATGTACATTTTATCGGAGCCAGGATGAATAGAATATCGGGTGTGATGAGCTTCGTTCAAAATGATGTGTCGAAGGTTATCACGGTTTGGGATCCAAAGTCGATTGAGAAAGTACCATAGACCATTTGGTTTTTCCTCCAGTTGTGATCGAATGTTAGACACCAAATCCTCATTACTTCCTTCGTCGGTTATTGCCGCTTGTTGAGCCTTGCGAATGCATAACTCGAGATCACTATCAATTCTGATGTTTTGGAGCATGATAGTAGCCTCGTTAACATCCACACGAACCTCGGTATCAAATTCTCTTAACGTGTGAAACCACTGTCTTTGATCTGGGATTCCTTGTAGTGAGACAGTTTTGTTATGGACCTTGCGACTCAGCGCGTCGGCTACAACATTCGCCTTTCCAGGATGATAGCGAATGTCACAGTCGTAGTCGCTGATTAACTCGATCCAACGTCGTTGTCTCATGTTGAGATCTTTTTGGTTGAACACATGTTGGAGACTTTTGTGGTCGGTGTAGACTATGCATTTCGTCCCATAAAGATAATGTCGCCAGATCTTCAAAGCGAAAACCACAGCGCCGAGTTCAAGATCATGAGTTGTGTAATTCACCTCGTGAACCTTCAATTGTCTTGATGCATAAGCTATCACCTTTCCTCGTTGCATAAGAACACAACCAAGACCTTGTTTTGAAGCATCACAATATACGGTGAAATCACCGTTTCCATCGGGTAGGGTCAAGATAGGAGCATTGCTTAGTTTGTGTTTTAATGTTTCAAAAGCTCCCTCTTGCTCGGGCCCCCACTCGAATGGTTTATTCTTTGTGTTAAGGAAGTGAGCGGCTTTGCGATCCTCGAAAAGTTGGCGATGAATCGCCGATAATAACCAGCAAGACCAAGGAAAGAACGAATCTCGGTCGGTGTCGTGGGAACACACCAATTCTTCACAGCTTCCACCTTTGCAGGGTCAACGTGAATTCCTTGGCTATTCACCACGTGTCCTAGAAATTGAACCTCCTCGAGCCAGAATTCACACTTCGAGAACTTCGCGTACAATTGCTCTTTCTTCAACAGTTCAAGAACTTGTCGCAAATGCAGTTCATGCTCAGCGTTGGTTTTGGAGTAGATGAGGATGTCATAAATGAAGACGATCACAAACTTATCTAGATAAGGCTTGCATACTCGATTCATGAGATCCATGAAAACAGCAGGAGCATTAGTCAAACCAAAAGGCATCACCGTAAACTCATAGTGCCCATAACGAGTACGAAACGCGGTCTTTGGGATGTCATCATCATGGACACGTAATTGGTGATATCCAGAACGTAGATCAATCTTCGAGAATATAGTAGCTCCTTGAAGTTGATCAAACAGATCGTCGATACGAGGGAGAGGATACCGGTTTTTGATGGTCAACTTGTTGAGCTCTCGGTAATCGATACACATACGGAATGACCCATCTTTCTTCTTCACAAATAAGACAGGTGCACCCCAAGGAGAAGAACTAGGGCGGATAAACCCTTTTTCGGATAATTCCTGGAGTTGGCTAGAGAGTTCTTGCAATTCCGATGGTGCAAGCCGATATGGTGACTTAGCCACGGGTTGTGCTCCCGGTATCAAATCAATTTTAAATTCAACTTCACGCACGGGAGGTAAACCACTAAGGTCATCGGGAAGTACTTCAGGAAAGTCTCGTACAATAGGGACATCCTTAAGTTCTTTCCCTTTGGCTTTTGTGTTGACCACGTAAGCCAAGAAGGCTATATACTTCTTGTTTAAGCACTTTCGGGCTTGAGTGCAAGACATGAGTTTAAGTCCTTGTGATGATTTCTCGCCGAACACCTTCAAAGTATCCCCAGATGGTAATGGTATTCGAATACACTTCTCAAAACAAACGATCTCGGCATGATGTTTGGCTAGCCAATCCATTCCAATGATGACGTCAAAGCTTCCGAGTTTCATAGGAATAAGATCAATAGAGAATTCGTGCTCGTTAAAGCTTATGATGCAATCACGTATTATGACGTCAACGACAATAGGTTTTCCATCGGCGACTTCGACCGTGTAGGGTCTTTCCAGATTAATACGTGATTTAGAAAGTACGGGCTCGAATTCTAACGACACGGAACTCTTATCCGCACCCGAATCAAATAATACAGATGCATAATGATTATTTACAAGATACATACCTGTTCGGTAAAAAAAATTTATTATTGATACGATGATTACAAAGATAGAAAACATCAATAATACAAGAAATGATTCAAACGGGGTTCTTCGTCGTACCATTCACAACGTCATTGCTGACTTGTGCTTGGTTGGCGTTGATATTGAAAGCCCTTCCACGAGCTGGTGGCACGTTGCCCGCATTGCAAGGGCATTACGGACGGAAATGACCAGGCTCGCCACAGTTGTAGCAGGTTCGGTTGGCAAGCATTGCGGCGTTGTTTGGTGCACGAAGGCAAGTAGTCACCAAGTGGCCATACTTTCCACATAACGAGCAGATTCGGCATGGAACGTTACCCGCATGATGGTACTTGCATGTGTTACACATTGGCAGAGGACCCGCATAAGCTTTAGCCATGGGAGCTTGATTTGCAACCACCATTTGTTTTTAGGGGCATTTGGAGTGGTCACAGCGTAGTTGCGTGTTGGTGTGAACTTGCGCTTCTTATTGTTGTTGTTGTTGTGAGACGGTTCAGCTTTAGTCTCCTTAACGACTTCAGTAGCCGTCTTTTCCACCTTCTTTGCACCCTTCACCGACATGGTGCCCGCTCGTATATGATTCTCGGTAAGTTGAGCGGTGATAGTGATGGCTTCCTCCAAGGTGTTGGGTCGGCTGCCCACTACAGCATCTTGAATTTGGGGTGGTACACCCTTTATGAACTTCTCAATGTTGCGGGGGACAGTGTCGACCATATGGGGTAGTAGTAAACTCAACTCGTGATGCCTAGTTGAGTAGGCCAAATGGTCACCACTATCTTGCTTCAAGTTCCAGAACTCTTCCTCCAACTTTTGCAGTTCGCTTCTTGGGCAGAATTTTGCAATGGCGATGTTTTTGAACTCTTCCCAAGTAAGTGTCAGAATAGCCTCGGCTCCTCGATTCCTCTTTTCGCTATTCCACCAAGTAAGTGCTCTTTGTTGGAGCATACTAGTGGCATAACGAACCTTGAGTGCTTCGGGACACTCACAGTTGGCGAAGGTGTTCTCCATGCTCTCGAACCACTCAAGAAGACCAGTGGCTCCTTCCTTGCCACTAAAACTAGTGGGCTTGCAAGAGCTAAAGTGCTTGAAAGTGCAAGTTTGGTTGTTACGGCCTTGGGTTGCACTAGTTTCCCCTTGGCCGTTGTTGTGGTTTGCGATGTTGGCAATCATGGTGCTGCTGAGTTCAGCCACCATATTTGGGATGACAGCAGCCATTTCTTGAGCAATACTGGCGGCTAGCTTACGGCTGGAACTTCCACGCCTTGCAAGTTGACGAGACATGCTGGACATACTAAAAGTGAGTTAGTTACGGGAATGAAGATAACAAAGGATATTAGTTTAGACAAAGGTAAGCTAAAGGTTGTAAGGTACACGGAATGATTCCATTTGGTAACGCATTACCATTTGGAACCGTGGACACGTCAAGGTAAATTGACTCATTTGCCTTAGAGATTTGTGTATTTTGACCATAGTTTATCACTCACCCCAGAAATCCCCAGGTAAGCGTAACTGGTCCCGTAGGATATATGCGAAACGCTTGCCTTAGCCCGAAGGCTTTTTGCCAGGAAATCCAGAATACAGGTGTCTATGTGTCACACAATATTTCTTAGGTTCATGAAATCAAAACCTTGATGAGATTTAAATAGATTAGACATAACGTCTAAAGATCCAAGTCATAAGCATAAGTATACGATTCCACGTGTCGTCGAGAATAAGTTTGAGAGGTTTTATGTTCGGGGAGAGTCAAAGATAAGTTTAGGGAGACAAGTAACTAAGTTTAGGCAATCCTATGCTAAGGCATCAAATTGCACATAAGAAGGCATAGCATTATGTAATATGCAAACCATGTATTTACAAGATAAAAATACTATAAGGTGCATGCATAAGCTATAGTCTAGGTCATCATTAATAACCTAAATCCCTATAGTTATGGGCTCTGATACCAATCTGTCACACCCCAACCTTGACGGCAGAATCGTCGAGGCGTGAGAGTTAAGATTGTTCACAGCCACATAACGCTATTGCCTGAAACATGTTTAAAATAAGGGTCAACATATTGTTGGTGAGCATTCTATAGTTTTTCATACATAAGTATATAAAAGATGGAAATTCATGTTGTAAATTAGAGAACAAGGTAACTAGGGATGTAAGACAGAATGCACAATCAAACCTTGACAAAGTTTTACAAGTCTCAAATGTTTACAAGTATATACGATTAGCTAAGTGTACTTGGATAAACCAAGCAGGCTTGTCAGGCTCATAGATCTATGACGTCGCCAGGCTAGCAATAGTTAATGATTGTACATATATTCGACATTACATGGTAGCTACATGATTCGACTAATCACAACATACAAGTAAATTGCCATAAGTTTACAAGATTCAACGTATTTACAAGTGTATCGTTTATACGGTAACATGTTTCACCCAAAAGTGTGTGAAATAATAAAATGGGTATAGAAATACTCACTTGACGATTAAGTATATATATTGGATGAATAATAAGAAATAATAACGCGCGTCGTTTCAACGAATCCCTTTATAAGGTACCTAGAAATACATATTAAGATTTATAATAAGATTAACGGTTTAATGTGAATTAGAGTCTTAGATGGAATTTGGGGTTTTGACAGGTAATGAATATTACTTGTATTTCGATTTATTCAAAGGAAATACGTATTTTGAGTATTTTTAAATCCTAGTAGTGAAATTAGGTTTAATATCTGATAATGTCCAAATATATCTTATATATATTCTCGTTAATAAATATCATTATGATAACGTATTACCCGATAACAATTTATTAATCCGAATTAATTGTTAAAGTATATTTTATACGAAGTGACTTATAATTACGTTCGTAAATAATTGTGAAATTAATTATGAAACGCATATAATTTTTACGAGAAATTCATGATTACGTTAACATCGTGATCAATAATAATTTGATATTTTAAACTATTATTTAAAGTCATGTTTTTATAAAAATAAACCAATTATATTATTTGTTATTGGATATTTTATATAAAAATTAAAGTGTTTTCAAAGAAATAATTTTACAGAAATTATTGGATAACTTTTAAAATACTTAGAGTTTATAAAATAATTTTTAAAATTTTCAGAATTTTTTTATGATTTTTAAAGGCTTAAAAAAGCCAATTAAAAAATAATGGGGGTGCCCGGGGTCGAACCCGGGACCTCCTGTCTACACACACATGCACCAAACCAGTGAACCAAGGCCGCAGCCGCGGTTAAGAATGGTTCCCAATGGTTTTAAGCACACCTGCGATTCAATCCCAAATCCCACGAACCCTAACTCGAACAGGTTCAAAATTGAAGCTCAATTCGAGTTTGATTATGTCTAAATTCATGGGGCTTTTGATCCTCATGTAAAATCGAGTACAATGATGTGTTAAATTACCTGTTTTGATGTTAAATTGATAGAGAACAGATTAAGAACAGTTCGCGGTCGATGTGAGGGTCGATGGATGAGCAATACTTGATGAAAACCGAATTAAATTTGTAGGAAGTTTCGTATGCTGTTCTAGATTAAAAGCCCTTTGTTAATTTTGTAGATTGAAGCTCGGTTGATGGTGTTCGATAAGGTTGCAGGTTCGATGAAGACGACGACTGATTTCTGTTTGTTTATGTGCATTCGATTGAAATTACAGATTGCATTTCATTTATAGTGTGAAAAAGTTCAACTTGATTGAATCAATTTGTCTAAAGTAGTCTTTGAATGGGTTGATTAGCTTTGAACGGTCGGGAAAAAAAGTTGGATCCAATGTTATGCTTAAATCGATGATAAACGCGTGTTTAAAGGTGCATTGGGTTCGAATCTACCCGACAAATGCATTGGAAACGGTTTCGAGGTTAAAAATCGAATAATTTGGCCGTTTTGGCCTCGCCGGAGTGTCGCCGGAGTTGCGCCGGTGACCGGCCGGAAAATCGGGGGTGGGGAAAAGGGGTTTTAAAATTTTACAGAAATGGTCCCTGCGGTTTTAGTTTTGTCATTTAATGTTTTAAACTTCTTTATAAAGTTTCATAAATGACAAAATGACACCTGAACTTTATTATTATTATTATTATTATTATTACTATTATTATTATTATATTTATTATTATTATTATTATTAGTATTATGATCATTATTATTATTATCATTTTTAGCATTATTATTATTGTTTTTATCCTTATTATTTTTATTATTATTATCATTATTATTATTATTATTATTATTATTATTAGTTGCAAAATACGAAATGTTACAACCAGTCCGGTTTCCTGGTCCAACCACCGGTTCGATCCCCGGTTGAATCGGTCTGACCGGCCGATTCGATCCGGTCGTTATAACATTGTTACTAATTGATCGATAATAATATGTATTGAAATTTGATCAATGACATATTTGACTTTTAATTTTTTACCTTAAGCAATTAAACAACCAAATTAATATTTTTTAAAATAACAAATTCACTCTAATCCCACCATCACTTCTAAATTATTGTAAACTAACCTACAACATATCTGGTTTGAACTCAAAATCCAGCCTTTAAACCACAAAACTTCCAAATGTGACAGCAACACATTAAGAAACAGCCAAAATAATTGCTATCAACTATTAAAGGTTAATCATGATTTACATAATAAAATATATTTCCTTTTAATATAAGTACTAACTAGGGCTTGATCTCCGACGCGCATTGCGCGTCATAGGGACGCGGTAAAGGACGTAGTAAATCGAGCCTTAAACAGTTGTTAACATAATCTTTGTCATCACAATCACAACATAACAAAAAGGCCTCAGAAGGACAAACATCCATCATCATCGACACTAACAAACCACAATCTAACCCAACAGGAACAAATCACCAGCAAACAAACAAAGTATTAACTGACTATAACCTGTAACCAACAGTCCCAGAAGAGTTAAAATCCAACATCAGAAAAGTCTCAGATGAACACACGTTCATCATCATCGACATAAGCAACAAACAATAACAAAGCCTCAGCAGATGAAATTGTTACAACAACGGCTCATCACTTGTACACAATGTTTCACAAAGTGTCCGTGGACAAACAACTTTTACGCATTGCCTAACGATCGGTACAACAATTGTTCATCAAATTGCTTTATTAATAGATAGAATAATTTCATATAACGTGTGTAAACCAACATCTCAGAAGAGCTAAAGCTCAACATCATCGGCAATATGAGCAACAAAGTCTCAGATAATGAGGTAAAGACCATAACATCATCAACAGCCACTATACAAACAGCAACTCAACTCAATCTGAAAACCCCCATATCTCACAAAAAGACCAAAACATCAGCAACAATCATAATCCAAACACCAACACGAACCACACCTGAAAACCCCAATATCCCACAGAAAAGACCAAAACATGTGACGCCCTAAACCCGGCAGGGCACCGGAGGCACGTCATGCAGTTGGATTAATATTGTAAACACAAATCAGAGCTTTTTACTTACAGCGGAAGACTTTAAACAATATTATATATTAACCCAACTTTTAAAACATTTTACATATAATTGTATTTAATTATACATTGCCCTATTTACAGTATTAACAAGCCCTATATCCTATGTCAGCAACTACTCTGGGATAGCATCCTTGTTCAGCTCATACTTGTTTTCCTCTATTATTAGAGGATCCCTCCTTACCTAGCACACACAACATACTCAAAACATCAGATAAACTGGTGAGTTCTAATTTTCATTAAAACATTAACAACATCTTTACACACACAAAAGTTATATTTATATTGGCAATATTATAAATGCAACTTTTATCATTACTTTGTCCCACTGGACCTGTCCCACCGAACGTCAGTTGCCCACATCTAGCAACTATCAGTTCCCCATAACTAGTAATGTCGGTTGCCCACATCCAGCAACTACCAGTTACTACACCCAGAAACGTCGGTTGCCCACATCCAGCAACTACCAGTTTCCTATATCCAGTAACGTCGGTTGCTCACATCTAGCAACTACCAGTTACTATACCCAGAAACATCGGTTGCCCACATCCAGCAACTACCAGTTTCCCATACCCAGTAACGTCGGTTGCCCACATCCAGCAACTACCAGTTACTATCTCTCATCTAGTAGGATGCCAATTAATCATCTAGGGTCGTCACCACAAGATGTTCACAAAGCTGAGTGATCGTCATCACTCCTATCAAACTGTACAGTTTCACACCCATGCATCTTACCCTAACTGGCCTGTTGAGATTTACATCACATTACCATTTCAAAACATTTCTTTACTTATTGCCAATATTATCACATTCATTTACACCCCACACATTCTTTCTTTTAGCACCAGTTTTAACAAATTTTCATTAATTATTACACCCCATCTGACCCATTGGAATCATTACCATCACATAATGATTAACAATGTTCAGATGACCATCTTTTACACTCTACCTGACCCACTGAAATCATTACCATCACGTAATGATCAACAATGTTCAGGTAATCATTTATTACCCCTACTTTCCCCTAACAGCTTTACAAACTGTTAGAAACATATCAACATCACTATCACAATTCTGGTACTAAAACATTCAATTCATTTATCATTGTATGTGTGCTAGCCCGAATGTTAAAACCAAACATTTGAAAAGGGCTTAGAACTCACCTTATCAACTTCCTCACCACAGTCTACACAATCCACGTACACAAGGTAACTAGTCCTTCCTCTAATCAGGGTATATCTAAAGCAATAAATCTTGATTCAGTAAACTTATTCTCAAACAGGGCCCTCATGCGATTGAACACTTATGCGAATGAGCACTCATGCGACTGGACCTATGCGGATGAACCATGCGACTGAACCTTCAGCCGTACGACTAGCCACTCATTCGCATGACTGAGTTCTCATTCGTACCTAGTGTTCACTCGTCTTCATTCGGCCTTCTAACCAGGCGACTGGGTTCCCAGTCGTACGACTGAACCTCCATTCGTACTCAGTCGCACGATTAGACTCTCATTCGTACGACTGAGGCATACGATTGAGCCCATTCGCCTGAAAGGAATCAGCAGCTGTGTTCTTGACGTTTTTGATCCAAACTCACTCAAAATTTGAGTTTTAACCATCCAAATCATATCATATTCAAAACAGATCCTATACACATCGTTTACAATGGTTTCGGACCATTATTTCATCAAAACTTCACAAAAACTTGGATCCGAATTCCCGGATTTTAATTTAGAAATGAACCAGACCAATTCAATGATTTAAAACACGTTGTTGGATCAAATTCAACCATTTACATAGCTTATAACATCTCCGGATTGATCCGTGATGTTCAAACGTACCAAAACGGAGTTTAGCCTAGTCGATTGGCAAGAACAGGGGTGTTTGGGTGTAAAGAGAACAGGGGAATGAAGTAGATGCAGATAGAAATCTGCTTTTCATCTCCTCTCACCGCCTTACTTATTCACATGTGCCACATAACCGCCTTACCCCCAGTCGCACGACTGAACCATTCGTACGACTGAAGCGTGCGACTGGAGCTCATACGCCTATTATTCGTACGACTGAGTCCCAATCGCACGTAAGGGGTGCGACTGAAGTTCATTCGCATATGACTTATGCGACTGAACACTTAAACACTCAAACAACTCAACTTAATTAATTAATCATATCTATAATATAATTTACAAGTCCGAATTTAGAAACCGGATGTTACAAAACATCATCGACAATGACAATCCAAACACCAAGTCCAATCGGACTTGAAAACCCAAACAGAACTATATCAAAGCTGGGACCCGGTTAACTCGAAACAAAGAAAGGAGCTGACATGCAACCACCGAGGTTGTCACCGGCAAGAAGGGAAACGTGGAGACCAAGATTTGAGGCACAAACCGAGCATCCAAACGACCGGGGAAAGCACCAATCAAGGGTCGAAAAAGAGGCCCGCCGGATTTTCAACTTCCCCCTCTCACCGCCACACCCAAGAAACGCCCGTCTCATCCACCACTCCCACCACCATGCCAGACAAACCGGTATAACCGAAGAGATTAGATGCAGCGATGGAAGAAGGGCGTGAGGCGACAGAGAGCGACGATCGGCGATCGACGGTGGCTGAGAGCGGCGATCGAAGGTGGAAGAGAGAAGGCGGTCCGGATTGAAAAGGAAGAAATAAGGTGAAAACCCTCTTTTATAGTATGATGAGCATCATGTACTTGTACACAATGCTTCACAAAGTGTACGTGCATAAACAACTTGTACACAACGCCTAACAATCGGTACGATAACTGTTCATCAAGTTGCTTTATTAATAGATAGGATAATTAATTTAAAAATAAAATTTGTCCATATATTTGAAATACATGTTAAAAACCATTCATTTATTCAAGGTACGACATTTTCAGTTTCGTCTCCTCCTTTTTAATGTTACCGTTAACATATACATATCTTATTAATGAGATTTATATGCTATAAATATTCTAACCGACAATATAAAAACTAAATAAAATCTTATAATTTACACCCCCAAATTAGGGTTCAATCAACACCACAGTATTTCTGTCGCTTTCCGACCACCGTTTCACCATCCCCCATCGTCAACCACCTCAAAAACCTTCAAAAACACCCATGTGAAATCGACAATAAAGTCTCACAACGCGTAAACACCAACCCACATCATAATATTATCATCTCTTCTTCATCATCAAACCCAAAAAACCACCAATGAATCCGTTAATTATCATCACTCTGTTATTATTATTATTATCATCATCGTCATCCTCTGTTTCTAACGCCGCCATGGATCCCAGTTCAGTTTACAAATCATTCCTCCAATGCCTCCCGTCATCCATCGTCTACAGCCGCACTGCAAATTCCTCCGATTACACCACTGTTCTTCAAGATTACATCAAGAACCAGAGGTTTAACACTTCATCTACACCTAAACCATATGTTATTATCACTCCGACTACCGAATCGGAAGTACAGACGGCGGTGATTTGTGCAAAAAAAGTCGGTGTTCAAATCAAGATTCGCAGCGGTGGGCATGATTACGAAGGGATATCGTATGTGTCATCGGAATCTGACTTTGTTATACTCGATATGTTCAATTTTAGATCGATTGTTGTTGATATTGATGACGAATCGGCGGTGGTCGGCGCCGGAGCTCAGTTGGGTGAGCTGTATTATCGGATTTACGAGAAGAGTAAAGTCCACGGCTTCCCCGCCGGAGTTTGTCCGACCGTCGGGGTCGGCGGGCACATCTCCGGCGGAGGGTACGGCACTATGTTGAGAAAACACGGGTTGTCGGTGGATCACGTGACGGATTTCCGAATGGTTGACGTCAACGGCAGGATTCTGGACCGGAGGTCCGCCGGAGAAGATCTGTTCTGGGCGGTGCGCGGCGGCGGCGGTGGTAGTTTTGGGGTTATATTATCTTATACAGTGAAGTTAGTTCCGGTGCCGGAGGTGAACACAGTGTTTCGGACAATGAAAACTCAGGCGGAAAACGCGTCGGAGATTGTGCACAAATGGCAGATGGTGATGCCGGAGATTGACGATCGGTTGTTTATTAGGGTTCTGCTGCAGCCGGTGACGGTGAATCGCCGGAAAACAGGTAGAGCGACGTTTATCGCACATTTCTTGGGTGATTCCGGTGAATTAGTGTCGTTGATGAACAAAAACTTCCCTGAATTGGGTCTAAAAACGGAAGATTGTACAGAAGTAAGCTGGATTCAATCGGTATTATACTGGGCAAACTTCGATTTAACCACAACGTCGCCGGGGATTCTCCTCGATCGTCACTCCGACAGCGTTAACTTCGGTAAACGAAAGTCCGATTACGTACAAACCCCAATTTCAGAATCTGATATCACGTCGATCTTCAACAAGCTTGTTGAATTGGGGAAATTGGGGTTCGTCTTCAACCCCTACGGCGGTAGAATGTACGAAATTCCGGCGAACGCCACCCCTTTCCCCCACCGCTCCGGCAACCTGTTCAAGATTCAGTATTCCGTCAATTGGCACGATCCTGATCCCGAATTGGAGGCGAATTACTTGAATCAGAGCAGGGTGATGTATGAATTCATGAAGCCGTTTGTATCGAAGAATCCGAGGGGGGCGTATTTGAATTACAGAGATCTTGACATCGGGGTGATGTCCGGCGACGGTGAGATGAGTTACAGTGAAGGTGAGATTTATGGGAAGAAGTATTTCATGGAGAATTTTGATCGATTGGTGAAGGTGAAGACCGCGGTTGATCCCGATAATTTCTTCAGGAATGAACAGAGTATTCCGACTCTCGCCGGAAAAACCTCAGGCAAGTTGAGGAAGATGATGAAGTAAAAGAATCTTTTTGATTGATTGTATGTGATGAAAAGAATCTTTTTGTGGTTGCATCCAATGCTTTAGTGGGTGTACCTCACGCATTATTGTTTGTACTCCACATATGATTGTTAGATTTTTGTTTGCAATGAATCTTATTGTCCGGCCAACGGTAGTTTTACTTTATGCTCAAACGGTCGTTTTACTTTATGCACAAACGGTCGTTTTACTTGATGCTCGTTTAGTTTATGATACAACATTTGTATGTTTTTTTAATGGTTGTTTGCTGGTGGTGTGACGGTGTGGGTATAGTTGCATATGTATATATTTGTTAAACAATGAGATCATAAGGTGTTAGGTACATTGATTCTTTCTTTCATTTTTTTTAAATGAAAATTTGGTTTTGATTTCTTTTGTTTTGAATGTGTACCAGCTCCTTCAAGTGGTAACTCTGGAGGAACAAGAAAGACAATGAAGATTCAACTGTTGATGCCATGGCTGTTCAAGATCTTCTTTTGATGACATTGGCTTAGATGACGTGGGTCAAGATCCGTGTCGGACCAATCATAATGTACCACGTTTTACAAGAATCTTTTTTGTCTAACTAGGGGTTGAGGCGTCGAGCCACCTCTTTGGTCAGTGGATCAGCTCCTAGAGTTTGTCTTGTTATAATGTCAAAGTTCATAGCATTTACATATCAAAATGATGTTAACTGTAAAATGTAATTTACTCGTAACGCTAACTTGTTTGATTGTAACTTTAATTACTCGCCTCCGGCCTAGGGTTTAGCCTCTTAGGCTTGATACTCCGGTGGCTCAATTCTCATTTGGTGCTTATATGGATCTGTTTGCGGATGTAACATTTACATATAGAAAGCTGAATACACAATCTAACTGCACATCATGATTTGAAGAAACCACCATTCAATATGTTCTCAAGATTTGTGGATGCAAATCTGACATAAAACATGCAACCAACCATACGTGTACCTGTTCTCTATGAAGGGGATTGATATATCATTAAATTTGTTAGTTGTATATTATTTATTTTATGTTCATTTATTTTATATTTTTAAGCCCTTAACTTGTATGTTACTTACAAGATCAAAATCTAGTGTTGTCTATATCGTTTCATGTACCATATTGTTTGACCAGCCTTTTTACAACTCTTTCGTGTGTGAAATCAAAAAATCTCACACACAACACCCCCCCTCCCCTCCCGCGGGGGGGGGGGGGGGGGGGGGGGGTGGTGGTGGTTGGTTTATGGCATGGTGATGACTGTTGTGACGACTCGGGTTTGAGGTTGTCCCAACCATGATTTTTGTGCTTTATGGTTTGTTTTTTTTCATATTGTTTGAGTTTTTAAGAGTGTTTGTATTATTGTCGCTTAAGTTTGTAATCAGGTTTCTTGATGTCATAGAGTATCTAGTTGTTATTAACTAACAAATATATTTGGATGAGTTTGTAAATACAGAACATATAAAATAAACAAACATAAATTAATATAAATAAGCTAACGTAACTAAACAAATAAACAAAAATAAATGAATGTTCACACATGTAAATAAATAAACAAGGTAATTATTTATGTTCGTATGTCTAGGGTTTTTTTATTTATGTTTGTTTGTTAATTATAAACGACTTTTCAGTCGAATCATTCAACTTCAGTCGAATCATTCAACTTCAGTCTAATGATATTTTGTTGTTTACAAATGAAAATAGCAAAAAGTAGTTACTTATAATAATTTAATATTATCTTTAAGATTTCCTAATATTATAACCAATGTTATAAAATTTTATAACCAATGTTATAAAATTTTATAAGATTAAAATCAAATTCCTAACCTAATCTACTTTTCTCAACCATATGTATATGTATCGTGCATCTTTTACGGGATCATTTGATGGTAAATAATGTAATCTCCAATCAAATGGTTGTAGGTTTAACTCTTGCAGTGTGCGTTTGATGATTATATTTATAATAACATGAATTTTTATTAGAAAAAAGTTATTTATATCTTGTAGAATTCGAACCTTCAACTTATATTAAAGAGGAAATGGGGTGGTCAATCTATATCTTGCAGGATTTAAAGTTAAATTAGTCAATCTTTTACTGAAATTAAAGGTTCGAGCTCTGTGTACAATGTTGCTACACGAATCCTAATCAAGGGATTAAGACTGAGGAGCAGTGCAAGGGTGGGGTTGACACCAAGGATTAAGCCGGAACTTGGCCTCGACAGGATGCGGCTGAGCTTGACTTCGCCTAAGCAGGGCTTCGGCTGGGCAGTACTTCGAACGGACTGGGCTTATGTTGAGTTGGACTTCGTCTGAACAGGATATCTGCGAGACAAAAACAACACCGTGAGCCTCGCCACGGGCAGAAGGGATTTCTCCCCGTGACCAACCTCCGGCGTGAGAATAAGTTTCTGGAGGAAATGTATAAGTATGAGTATAAGTGTAGTGAGTTGGGATGATGTGATGTGAATGTACCTGAACCTCTGTATTTATAGTGATTTTCGTATGTTAATTTATTCCAGATGAATCTATTTTGAGACATCTGGAGTTTATGTGTTTAGACTGAAACTCCTTGGTCAATGGAGTTGTTTCCCTTTTGGTGCAAAGGGTTTGCTACTTAGTATTAATGCTGTTTGTCTTCAATAGTTGACATGTTTCTTATTGGTTCTGTGGGTCTATGTTGCTACATCTGTTTCTTACACAGTTTGTCTTTTGTTGTTTGTCACTTTTTGGTTACTGAACATGTTCTTGTGGGTACCAATGGTTTCTCTTCCGTATCACCGAATTCTTTTGCCTATTGAGGACAGCCAAATGTTGCGTTGAGAGTTTTTACAAGTGTTGGGATTCCTGCGTTGTACGTGTGCCGCGGCTGCACATGCGGGTGGACTTCGGACCGCGGCTGAACCACGGCTGGGCTTCGGCCGATATAGTTGAACCACGGCTGGGCCTGGGCCATCTTCTGAGCCTCGGGTTGTGATGTGCGACTGGATCTTGGTGTTTTGCAATGGATCCGCGGCCTGTGTACTCTTGCCGGACCCTCTCCCAGCCGTGACTTTGTTGCTCCGAACTTCCTCTCCCAGCCGTGACTTTGTTGCTCCGAACTTCCTCTCCCAGCCGCGGCTGGCCTTGCTGTTTGTAAAGGGATCCGCGGCCAAGGGACTTGCTGTTCCGAATCCTCCCCAGCCGTGACTTTGTTGCTTCGAACTTCCTCTCCCAGCCGCGGCTAGCCTTGGTGTTTTGCGAGAGACTGCGCGTTTCTTTTTTCGTGTGCTGTTATGGATCTGGGTGGTACCCCATCATACAACAAGTTAATGTAAATTAGTTTTTTTTGTTATAACGGTAAAAACAAAAGAAATATATAAGAAAAAGATCCACCGGGGAGCCGAAGAAGTTACAGTAAAAACCATGAATACCTACTCAATAGGATAATCAAATACAATACCAAAAGTAGTATTCAAAAGCTGAGAACGAAGAGCAAATATGGAAATCCATCTATATAGATAGCAACATCAAATGGTGTTCATTGGACCTTATAACGGTTAATTCTAATTAAATTATTCATATCTAAAATTTTATTACTTTATTCGAAATCCGATTTGATATTATCCGAATAATTAATAACTGCATGTTATCCAAATCTATCCATATTCAACTCCGATTAAAATTCAAATAATCTGAATCCATCCGGATAAATCAAATAATAATTTTTCTAACATTTTGGTTTCTTTTTTTAAATTATTTAATCTCAACATTTATTAGTCTATAATCACAATAAAACATATAAATCTAAAAAAAATAATTAGCTTTGAACACTAGTTCAAAGTTCAAACATCATGGGTAACTTAGGAGCGGAAAATCAGAATCCCTAATTTAGAACAATAATCAATTCTTATTTAGTTGTTTTGGATAGAAGGATTGGAAGGTATCAAAGACTCTTAGGCAATGGCCGGAAAACATAATCAATAGTTGTGTAATAAGTATTGGGTTAAAAACACAATAGGCTTCTTATTTGTTTTAATCGGATATTCAAAAAAGTCGAATTATAATATTTTGATATTCGAAATCCAAATAAGGGCTTTGGAGTCGGTCCATCACGCCCAAATGTGTTAATGATGAGGTGGTCCGTGAAGTGCGTTAAGTACCACTTAGGTAGCGTTAAAGGGCGTTAAAAGCATAACACGTTAACACTTAAACGAGCGTGAAGATATCACTATACACGTAATGATTTAAGATTAAGTTTTAAGTTAAATTAACAGAGTTGAAATAAGATCGGATCAATTTCTCTAAATTGATATCTATGTGTGGTTAAAAGTAGTTGGAAATTAGAATATACTTCACATTACAAGAATGTGCCTTAAGACAACCAGGATGTTTTCTATACAATAATAATGCAGTTGTAATTGAAAATAGAAAAATTCAGGTCTTTTTCCAGATCTGCAATTACTAAACTCCAATCAAATTACAAATATTAAAGAGCAAGTTACAACCTCTACTTCAAGGTTATTATAAAAATAAGAATTAGTTTGCCATCGCACTGAAAATTGAAACATATCCAATACACGTTGACATCTCTGATTAAGATCTTCTACCATCGGATGCACCCCACTACCGTGGACCGCTCGCCACGTGTCTTGTACATCCCCCGTTAGATGACAATTCACTCATTCTTATCCACAGATTATCATTCTCGTTCTCATTTTCTGTTTCTTCTTCACCAAATCATCTCTTTCTCTTCGAAATTGTTGCAGGTACGTTTAAAACTTACGATTTAAATTCTCTTTGCATGATTTTGCTCGGTGTAATTTGTATAATTGAATGAATAGTTTCACTGTGGATGTGATTCTAATTCCGATTCTCCGTCTGTTATTATCCGAATTGTTTTGACGACAATTGACGTTATGTAGATCTGTTGTTTGTGTTGGTAGAATTGGGATTAAGTTTAGTGTTTAGGTATTCAGGCTCAGATTTCATTAGATCTAACGCGAGAAAATAGATAATTGTGGAGGTTTGACGTGGTGATTTTAGATACTCGATGAGTGGATGAACATTGCCCCAAATTTGATGCCGAAACTTTTAGGGATATGTCTCAGGACTGTAGGAAGTTATTTTTAGATTTTTGGAGATGTTTTATAGGCATAGCGGGATTATGCTGTTAGAACTTAGAAGAACATTTGAATTTGCGATTTAAGTTCGTCACGCCATTGGATCAAGAGATGTTGTGGTTTTACTTCTGTTCTTGCATTTGGATGCATCAATAAGTTTACATATCCGATAATTGCCTGTATGTTTGTAACTTTTTAACCAACACAAAAGAAACAAACATATTATGGTTTAATCTAGCTATTAGTAGGTCTAGATGGGATGTGATAGGCGCAAACCTATATTATGGTTTAAGATGACTGTATTTTGTAGGATTGTTTCAGCTCCGATTGTTAGTAACTTTCTTGGAAGTACTATTTGATTATGTGATCCGTGGTCGTCTGTCGTCCCAAAATCATGTAGGAAAGAGTCAAAAGACATACTTTAGTGATTTATTCCATTCCATCTAACCTACACTTACTGTGCACTTTCACAAAGTTGCAAGATAAGGGTATGTGATTACAAGTGAGAGGCTTAGGTACTGTTTGTTAACTGGTTTTACATATCTTCTAATTTTGCATCAGAAGTTTATGTTTTTATGTGTGCTTCAATATTATTGAGTTGCCTAAGAACTGGGAGTGGAATTTGTGTACGTAAATCCGGTATGATACTGATTGTAACCTATGTTGAATATCTGATATAATCGGCCTGACAAATCATTGAAATGCTGTAGAAGTTCCAGGTTGCATCTCATGTTAAGTTATTCATGTAGGAAACTATGGTTAGATATGTTGCTCCTTAGTTAATAAGAGCTACATAGCTTATTAAATCTCAAGTTACTTGATCCTTATTTTTTATTGTTTTTTCTTCCCTCTTGTAGTACAAGGAGTTCTGGAGTTACACCTTTTTAAACATATGCATATTGAAGTTCCTTGTATAAAAATCTTTAACCATCATGAAGTACTTGGAATACACCCCATTCGACCGGTATTTCTTCCTACAAGTTAACGTCAAATAATTGATTTTTTTTCTTTCATTTTTACATCTTTTTGGTTTCCAATGGAAGACAATGTTGAATTAAAAGTAGTATTGTTTTTTTCTTCTTCCACAGAATAAATGCTTTTCTAGATCACCTCAATCTTGGAGAACATACCATTAAGGGATGCATTGAAGCTTACTCCTGTGAGTTGAATTGTGTTAGGTGTTAAATGATAATTATCAGGTTCTTAATGTAAGAGCTTAAATTTTTGAAAATTCATTTTGCTTCATTAGGCAAGCATACTGGAACAGATAAGAGGCTGTCTCTCAGCTTGGAAAACGAGGTACAACCTCTGAACTTTTGCTGTCACACTTTTGTTCTTCTACAATACTAATTAATAAGTAATGGTATTTGTGTATGTATTAGTGAGTCTATGTTTTTATTTCTGTTGCAAATTGTTATAATTCCATTCATTTCAGATTCTTGATTATCTTGGGAACTCTCTTGATGTTGACTCCTCCTCACCAGTTGAATATCTTTCTAGTAGATCCAGGTGATGAAGCTACTTGGATCGGCTTACGTGTGGGAAGTTTAGTGACAATGAGTCTCATTTAGTTTTCTTTCATTTTCAGCCGAAAGATGTTGATCTATCTGATTCTCACATTATATCACATGTACCCAGACTACGATTTCAGGTAATTTTACTATTGTATCAATATATATTATGGCATACATCAAAAGAGGGTTATGGGTAATGACACTGTCAGCTTCATTGGCGGCATGGCAACCCACTACATAATCCATCTTTAATGGTAAGGGGAGTGTTGTCAGATGGTATGACAAACAGTTTTGAACTGTTGCTCTGAGTGGAGCTGAGAGTTCAATTCTCTCCATTTCCCAAACATGTTTGTACATCTTAAAACATACCCAACGAAATACAGATTATACCTAAGGGTAACATTGTGGCAACCTCGTGTAGGTTGTGTTGAAATTATGACAGTACTGTTTTTTTGTTTTATTGCTCATAGTGGAAACAAAGAGTTAGAGACTGGGCTTTTTGGTCGAGAGCGAAATTCAACACATTTCTTTTGAACGGGTCGATTCATGTTATGCGTTATTTCTATCAGAACAGATGGAATTAAAAAAAATTAGCTTAAAAGGAAAAAATAGGCTTTTAATTTTAATGCATAATACCCACCTAAATCGCTAAACAATTATAAAATTTGTAATGATATTCAACACACTTGTTATTTAAAAAAAATATTAATTTAAGACAAAAAGTGTATAGTACCAAAATTACCCGTTGTCAGCTGAAGCAGTCTTGACCTGCTACTCTACCTGCCGATTTTTCAACCTACTTGGAGTTGGGAAATCTTTCTTTTGGTATTGCTTGCTCATGTCATTTTGCTACATGGAGTTCCATTTGGTCATTTCAAAATTAGTATATGATCCCTATAATCTTGTTTTTTTGCTAAATAATGGCAGTAAAACATGGACCTGACTGCATGTATCTTTGTAATGAAACGTGATTGTGGAGCCTATAGGATATATTAATAGGTCTATGATAATACAAAATGTTTTTTTTGGGTAATCCATAATATTGTCAAGACATGTTGTCTATCAGTGCAGTGAAAGCTCACCGGTTTTTCACAGAAGAAACCTGGCAAGGTTTTAAGCAAATATTTGGCAGCTACATGTCTGATGCATCAAAGGTATTTCCAGCATGCTAATATATTCTCCTCTATTATAGAAGCTCTGTAAATTAAGCCATGAATGAAGCTTTGACTTTGTGCATAAATGTTAATGTATCTATCGAATTCTTTTTCTCCCAAGATGAAACTATCTGTTAGTTATAACTTTATCTAGAATGATTTTACTAGTTTCCCCTGCAAAATTCAGGCATGGATTGAGGCCAATGACGATGGTTCCTTACTGGAAACCTTGTACAAAACTTTAGATGAGGTAATATAAATATATAATATTGTCACCATCCTCAGGTGCTGGTGATTTAAGGTTGATCCTATTTGTGAAATTTCAGGTTATCAATTTAGCAGAATGTGAAGTCTACAGCTATGACCCAAACTCTGATGCTGATCCGTTCATAGAAAAAGGAGCCCTGTAAGAAAACTTTTGTGTTTTCTTTGCGGTTATACCAATGTTTATATTTTCTGTCTATTTGATATCTGATTTTTGTGTTCTTGCAGATGGTCATGCAATTTCTTCTTCTACAATAGAAAGCTCAAGCGTGTCGTGAGCTTCCGTTTCAGCTGTTTAAGGTGATTTGATAAGTGTGCTCATATGAAATGTTGTAAATAATTCCTGTTGCTAGTATGTAAGAGTTGGCTTGATTGGCAGGGTAGGTAACAGGTCAAAATGGGTTGTGTTTGGTGAATATTTTCATAAGAAAGTAGTGAGTTAATAACAATTAGAAAACATTTTTAATAATATATGTTTTTGTAAAAGGGAAAATTCCCAAAATGTCCCTTTTGACTTTAAATTCCCTTAACCCCCCCCCCCCCCCCAATCCCCCGATTTTGTTCTCACAATGTCGATAAGTCGCGGGAACCTAGCCACTCGAAATCGTACTATAGAGGCGTCCACCAACGCTAAGGAGACGCCCGCCTCCATAAAAGGACATGTGTATGGTTTTAAGTAGCCCGGTATACAGGCGCTCACCCTCTGTCTAAGGAGGCGCAGGCGCCTTGTCTGCACGAGACATTTTGAGAAGAAATTCTTGGGGATTTTGAGGGAAACAATGGGAAAAAAGGACATTTTGGGTTCCCTTTTTAAAATCGTATTATCTGATCCAATTGAGATACTAGGGGAAGGAGTCAGAATGGTGACTTCTATATTAGTGTTGGTAATTTTTGACGTGACATAAAAATAAATGGGTTTGTTAAAAATATATTGACCACCTAACCTATTTAATAAATAGGTAATGTACTAATGTCTGGGTTGGTTGCCTATAAACTGATTGACATCCAACCTATTTGAAATTATATAAAAAAATTACTAGTCCAACCCCAACATTTTAAGATAAACAGGTTAAGAAACCATTTCTAGTTACATCGGTTAACCCTGTTTGGGGTAGGGTTAAGTTTTTCAACGCAATCAACTATATGGGTCGTGTTTGGTAAGGGATACCAACTTGCCAACCTGACACAAATGGCCACTATATATATTGAAGATTGTTTGATAAAATTATTTTTGTTGCAGCAATTTGGTGACCGACAGTTTTCCTGTGGATGGGTTTTACTACGAGGAAGATGGCGATATATTCGATGAGATGGACATATGATGTAGAAAAAGATGTACATACCATGTTAATAGGATCTAACTGCTGGTAATGTACAAATGGGTTGGGATAATAGGCTTGTTATTGTTGTTGTTGTTGTTGTTGTTGTTGTTGTTTTGGCTTACTAGTAAGGATGGTTTATAAAGCCAGATTGTGAAGGAATGCATCATCTATTTGCTGCTTCACATTTGTCTATGGTTGGTAATAGGTTCAAAGTGGTTTCAGACAATGTATTTTGACTATTTTGTATGGTGGTTTTACCAATAATGAATTATTCAGACCACTTGTCTAATATACCAAGTGTTAAAATGTAATCATGTAGGATTGGTCAAAAAGTTTTTGGCTCGGCTCTCTTCGAAAAAAGTTTTTGGCACGTTGTGGTACTTGTTTTACTCGTTTACTCGTTTAAATTAAAGCCTGAATTTATTTATATAAGCTATAACCCAGACGAAAAATAAAGGAAAACCTTGCCTCATTCTCATTGAGGGTTATATATAATAAAAAACATGCCAAACTATTTAAGGATAGACACGAGATAATCTTTAATAAAAATATTATTGATAAATTTTAACATACCACTGTTGTCAAAGTGGGAGAGTAGATGCAGGGACAGGGACGTACGTTTTCAAATAAAACCTGAGGTAATCTTTTGGTAAAGATGTCGGCTATCTGAAATCGGAAGGAGAATTGTAGAACTCGAACGTGACCCGTTGAACTTTTTCCTGAACATAGTTAACATCCGTTTCAGTATGATTGGTTTGTTGACATTGGTCTGGAATACCGGCCAGGTAAATGACATTAACGTTTTCACAATAGACAAATATAGCTTTTACGAGTGAACCATGAAGTTTTGATAAAAAGCCGCGAAGCAAACATTTCCGCCACTACGTTTGAATCAACATTGTACTCTGCTTCAACATTAGATTAAGAAAAAGTGGCTGTCTTTTTAAAGACCAAAAGAACAAATTGTCACTCAAATAAACACAATAACCCGAACCGGATGGTTGAGTATCGGCCTAATTGGCTTTTGCATATGACACGAGTTAAGTGAATGAAGACATGGTCATGTGAACACCAAAGAAGATTGTTGTGCCTTAAACAAAGCGCAAAATGCTCTTAAGTGCATCGAAACGAGAGACACAAGGAAGACGCATATGCAAGCAAATTTGCTGAATGGCATAGGTGACGTTATGCAATATAAATCTCAAGTTTTTTAGTGCACATTCTATGCTCAATAAGAGGTCAAGTCCATTAAGTTTTTGTCAATGACACTTTTACCATTTGTTTAAATAGGGTTTGCACGATAACATATAGGCAAGTGCACAAATATTTGTGGCATACTTGGGAGAGAAAGAGATATGTACGCGTGTGTTTAACCGATATGTCAAAAAATAACTCATCTTGTATAGATCATAGCAAACGATGAGCTAGTAGCGACATGATGGAATCTAGAAGAGAATCAAATCATTTGGTAAGAATTATATCATCAATGTATAATATATACTAGTGGGAATACCCGCGCGTTGCTGCGGGTGAGTTGCGCTTCATGTTAGGGCGTCTTGTGTGGCATCCTTAATATGTAATTCCTTTTCAAACTATGGTATATTGAAAAAAAACTTAAAGCTAAATAGCTAATTGGTAATACCTAAAAGCAGTCAGAAGCAAACTCGATCACGAGGACCACATAATTATAAAGAGTACCCCCAACAACTATGTAAATTTTACATATTTAATGCATGAAAATTTATATTTTACTCACCTAATACCCTTATCTTTAAATAATATAACAAATTATCAATTTATCATTCCATTTTCGAGAAGTAACTCCACACGAACAAATGGCTAAATGAGCATGTGGTGCAACCAGCTGAATAAGCAATACAAACATGATTTGAAGAATAAAACAAAATCTTATGTTATATTACTGACCATATTGCACAAATCAACCTCTTGATCGAGTAGCCCTAATGGAATAACAATAGCATCATGATCGTCCACAGCCACATCAAATGCTTGCAATAAGCATTTAGCGAGTGCATACAACTATGACCTCATACAGGACATGAAAACATTACTATTCAAGGCTTTCTTGGCATCAGTTGTAATTTCTCTATGCCATTAGAAAAACAAGATAAAGAACTTGTTATGCTCATAATACACAAAAGTATATCAACGCTCAAAAAAACATTAAGCGTTTAGTTTACCTGGAGCCATTATCACCAACACCATGCAACCAAACTACTGTTACGTGAAAAGTTTAAATGTTACTGCTAGCATAACTAAGGTTCGTATAGCATTTGGTAGAAAAACTCGTTACAAACTGGAAAAAAAACAAATCAAAACACTTAGTAGTAATATTAACAATGAAAGGCATGCAGAGGAAATAAACTAATATAATAGATACAAGTAGAAGCAAAGGGACCTTATGTTATCTGGTTACCAAGCAAGGCAGCAAAGTAACTCTATCATAAACTGAAATCTCAGTTACAAAACACAACTCAAAACAAAGTTTTAGCAGCCCTGCACAATAATAAACCAATTTAATAAAAACCCTACAAAATAAAATATAAAAAACATTTAATCAAAACAACAGGCAAACATAATCACCATCAAATCAAAGATGGAAAATTAATAAGTAAATTTCATATCAACAACATAATTTGATTTTAACTTGCCATTTAGTCATAAGTGCATATATGGAGGTCTAATTGATCTTACCTCGCAAGACTATTTAAGTTCCTACATAAATGTATTTTTAGTTAGAATAATATTGTTTTTACTTTTTTAGTCTATTTAGTTAGTTAGTTGTTAGATTTTATTTCTTTTATAGCATAAAATTATGTCTTTACAACTTCCTAGCTTGCTGTGTCCATGACTTGCCATAAGGGGACCTGTTTAAGATATATATATCCACATTGCAATCTAGTAGGACAATTCATCATGATAAAAAATCCAAAAATTACGTAGCTATTATTAGAGAATTTGATGCATACTATCAATGAGGGAATTTGAAGCTAAACGCACGTGGAAGCGAAATCAGAGACCTCCTTGCACCCAAAATAAACAAAATAACCCAAATGTAGAAACACCCCTAAAATGAGTGTCCTACAAGCCACAAAGGGAGAAGCATATAATGTTAGTTCAATACCCACACACACTCAATTATGATAATACAGAAACACTCAAAAATAGTCAGATTTTAATTTCTGATGTCAACCATCCATGACTTAAAATGCAAATATTGATATAGTTTGGTAAAAAATTGAAGTAATGTAATTCCTAATTCCAATTTAGTACCAAGTTTGCATAGTTATCAATAATAGAATGATATTCTTTATCACTTGAAAGTAACTATTATTGGCAACACACAGTGGGTATGGAACAAATAACCATGAAATTCACACAACCATTTAACATACATGTACCTTTGTCATAAAAATTTCATGTTCTGCAGCCTGTTTGGCACACAAGTAAACCTGCATAAATGAAGATACACATTCACTCTTATGTCTAGATTGTAAGTTTCAACTCTTCAGTAACATTTAATTAAAGCACACAAAAGCAGTCAATGGTCATAACTCATAACATATTAACATCATATTGATAAGAATATAAGCAATGTTAACCTTGCTGACAACTTTTCCTTGTGGGACAGTTTGCTTAGTGACAAGAGTTTGTCCAAGCATCTTCCCTACAAAAACATCAAAGTAAGATCAAATATGACCTAAAAACATTATCAATCCTCGAAAAGATCAACATGTGTACCAAGATGAGCCTGTACATATCATGTACTAATTGCTTAAATAGTTAAATAGATCAAATTCAAAATGAATAATAAGTTAAAAACAATAAAATTACATACCAGCAATATCTTCAGCCTGTTCAGCCTTGGCAATGTGAACTCCACCTTGAAGACCACTTGTGAACTTCCCAAGGCGCCTTCCGCCAGCAAGGATTTGGCTCTTCACCACCAACTGAACCAAAGAAATCAGTGCCACTTGCTTATAATTTCAAGTTTTCAACTTAAATTTATTATTTACTAAAATAACCACTGGAGGACAAGAAACAAAGATCTCAGCTTCGAAATTTCGGCTTTGTGTCAAGTTGGAATTGCTAAAAATAATGAAAGAAGAAGTACCAAAAACTATAACAAAATAATTTAAAGATCGACCATAGAGTGTAAGGTGTATCATTTCACTTCTTGCTATTTACAAATAACAAGCCTCAGTCTTGGTTTTAGTGTTTTACTCCTTATGAATGCTGTTTAAACGTCAAAAAAAGAGTGGAGCGGAAATTTCATATATGACATTTTACCTCCTTCTCATTTGGGAATGTTGTTTGTATACCTTTCCGGACTTGTTCAACAGAAGAAACAGCAAAACCTTTCGGAACATTAATACCAAACTTGCTCATTAATTCAGCCCCCTGGTATTATAACCACTCGTCAGTAACCAATTATAGATGAAAAGAGGTGTCCCTATGTGAACAAAACACCACAGCTTTACCCTCCATCTTAAGTGACAAATGCAATGTAGGCACTGGTGTGTTGTGTAACTTGGGTTCAAACGGTTGTGACAGTCCAAAATCATTAGCAACATATCCTACATAAAAATTTTATTTGCAAGATTTAATTGACGTTAACATAACTAACATTCCCATAAAACTCAAACACGGACACACAGTCACCATGTAAGTAACACTGCAACGATACGTACAAAGCTGAAAGCTTGGTACTCTGCTGCCATACTGCTCTGGATTTAAGAAATAATAGTGTACATGGTTTAAAAAACGCAATTTCAAAACATGTGTAACACTTATTCTCAAAAACCAAACTAAAATAATGCATAATCAAGTTACAAAACAAGCTAAAGGAACCGAATCGCATGAATTTCATATTTGCCCTATTCAAATTTCTCCTTAATCTTCTGATGACCAAAATGTTGATTCAAAAACCCTAACTGAGCGTTTTCAGAAATACAATTTGTAGCAAATAAATTCAAAGTGAATCAGCGCTGGACCAACTACAAATTACCTAAACCGACATAAATCAGGCACACTCCAATGACACAGAGCAACACAGAGGAAGAAGATCATACCAGATCAAGGCGACATGCACTGGGATGTGGGTTATCGTCGTTGAAAGTGGCTGTAGATCGATATATGTGTGGGATTGGAAACGGGTAGGGTGAATGAATCGGGAGTAATTGATATCATTCGTTGAAAGCCAATAATTAAATGGAGGCTGATGTAAACGTTCGTGCAACCTAGGAAATTGAATGGAGAAGAAGATGAATGGCAAGGGGGTTTAATGGCATCATTACTCCCATAGTCACGCCGGTGCATTGTAGGACCGCCGACTGGAGCTCTTTGTGAAGGCGGAGGGTGAGGTATGGATGTCAAAGGGCGCGTCTTACATATTTGGGTAAATTGACGATTTTACCCATCCTTCCTCTATTATAAGGTAGTAAAGATAAATCATGTCTTAACCATATTTGCGGGATGAAAAGTGAATAATCACATTTGTTGTGGTAGAACCCTAATATGTGAACATTTGGTACCAGGCCCTTAATGAATGGTCACATTTGTGATAGGAATACATTTTTCACATGCATATGGTGAATTGGTCATGAATAAGAAATAGCAATACCGAGAACAGTACAGATCATAGCTAACTTATTATCTTATTATGTTCATAGCATGTAACACCTCGTATATTTACGGCGTGTTAATACCTTTTAAATGTTAAATAATAATAATAATAATAATAATAATAATGTTAAATAATAATAATAATAATAAATAATAAATAATAATAATAATAATAATAATAATAATAATGATAAATAATAATAATAATAATAATAATAATAATAATATAATAAGAATAGTAAAAATTTAAAAGTCAAATTAATTAAAACACAAAGTTGAAGGGGCCTTAATGTCATTTTTAAAACTTTAAATAAGACTTTTTACATAAATAATAAACATTGGAAACCTCAGGGACCATTCTTGTAAAATTCTTTAAAACCAAACCGTTCTCTCTCTTTCCTCTCGATATTCCGGCGAAAGTCCGGCCACCGCCGGCCAAAACTCCGGCGAACCCCAAACGACCTCAAAACTCAATCATTTAAGCCCAAACCGGTCCCATTGTGATCGTGGGCAAGATTCGAGCTCGTACCCAACAACAATTTGAAAATCTGAAAAACATTCAGTGCGATCTATCCACCAAACCCACTTCGGCCGAAAGTTCCACAATCGATCGCACTAACACACTAAAATAATCAAAATGATCAACTTTGAACGACTATATAACTACTCTTAATCTATTACAACTCGCCATTCTATCTAAAACACACATATACACAAGAATTCAATCATCATCATCGTTCGACCTGCAACTCCATGTAAAGCCCATCTCCGGCCGATCTTAATCGAATTTGATAATGGGCTTTTAATCCCTATCATCATTTGAAGCTTCCTGTAAATTTAATTTGAGTTTGGTGATCGTTTGCACCTCGAACAGTGTCCCACTCTGCCGCGTCTGTTCATCGTGGAGCTCTTCCTCAATTCAAACTCATAATGGTAATTGAATACATGTATCTGCTCGAAAATACATGGGGAATCAAAGCCCCATGATCGTTTCTGTAATTGTTGTCGATTTGAGGTTCGATTTGGATTCAAACGAATTAGGGTTCATTGGGTTGAAGAAGGGTTGCTGTGTATTGTTTTAAAGAAATTAAAACCAATGAACACCGCGGCTGCGGCCTTTGGTTCACTGGTTCTGTACCCCTTGCAAACTCAGAGGTCGCGGGTTCGAAACCCGGCCACCCCATTATTTTTTAAAAGCTTTCTCAGCCTTAAAAAAATATAAGAAAATTTCTAAAAATTATAAAAAATTTTTTTATAAACTTAGTATATTTTTTAAAGCTACCAAATTATTTACTATAAATTTACTCTTAAAATACTTGATAAATTAATTATTTTTTTTAATATTATAATTAGATTAATTTGTAAAAATAACTTTAAATAATAGTTTAAACTATTAAACTATTAATATAGCAAAAGTCACCATTAAATTATTAATCATGAGTATTTCAAATAATTACAAAAGTTTATTTGGACGTTAATGAATATAATTCTAATTTGTTAGAAAATTGGTAAAACCCTAAACACCAAGTTGAACCCTAGTACTCGTTGATTCGTTAAAACTTATATAATTAAACTTAATCTTGTAAAAATATATGTATAACTAGGTGCCTTGGAACGACGCTTGTCATTATTTCTTATTAATCATCCAATACACACGTATTTAATCAAGTGAGTATTTCTATACCCATTTTATTATTTCACACACTTTTGGTGAAACATGTTACCGTATAAACGTTACACTTGTAAACACGTTTGATTCTTGTAAACTTATGGCAATTTGCTTGTGTGTTGTGATTAGTTGAATCTTGTAGCTACCATGTAATGTCGAATATATGTACAATCATTAACTATTGCTAGCCTGGCGACGTCATAGATCTATGGGCCTGACAAGCCTGCTTGGTTGATCCAAGTACACTTAGCTAATCGTATATACTTTTAACGTTAATAGAATATTAACGTCGTTTGATACTTGTAAAACATTGTCAAGGTTTGATTGTGCATTCTGTCTTACATCCCTAGTTACCTTGTTCTCTAATTTACAACATGAATTGCCATCTTTATATACTTATGTATGAAAAACTATAGAATGCTCACCAACAATATGTTGACCTTTTATTTTTAACATGTTTCAGGCAATAGCGTTATGTGGCTGTGAACAATCGTAACTCTCACGCCTCGACGATTCCGCCGTCAAGGTTGGGGTGTGACAGATTGGTATCAAAGCCCATAACTATAGGGATTTAGGTTATTAGAAATGGTGACCTAGACTATAGTTGCATGAACCTCATAGAAAGATCTTTATACTTTTGTGCTCACGTATTGTTTGAAATGCTACATAATGCTATGCCTTTTATGCAACTTGATGCCTTAGCATAGGATTGCCTTATGTATGCTTAAAACTTAGACTCCCTAAACTTAACTTCGACTCTTTGACTCTCCTCGATAAATGAACTTCCTAAACTTATTCTCAACGACACGTGGAAATCGTATACTTATGCTTATGACTTGGATCTTTAGACGTTATGTCTAATCTATATAAATCTCATCAAGGTTTTGATTTCATGAACCTAAGAAATATTGTGTGACACATAGACACCTGTATTCTGGATTTCCTGGCAAAAAGCCCTCGGGCTAAGGCAAGCGTATTCGTATAAATCTCATTGAGGGAACCGTTACGCTACCTGGGGATTTCTGGGATGAGTGATAAACTATGGTCAAAATACACAAATCTCTAAGGCAAATGAGTCAATTTACCTTGACGTGTCAACGATTCCAAATGGTAATGCGTTACCAAATGGAACCATCCTTTTGTATCTTAAAAATCCTTGAATCCTTGAACTGGTTTATCATCAAAGTTTAAATATTTTCTCATTCTTAACCTAAATAATATTCATGTTAATATTAAACCCATCCTACAATCCACTCTTACGTTTCAACGCTTAACGTGTAACGTGTACAGTATTGAACTCGGCATTTCTTGTAACTATCTTCTTATCTTGACCAACGTGAACATGGATTTCAATATACCCAAAGATATTGAGAATCTAAATCGTATGATCTTTAAAACTTTAAACCGTTACTTATGATTCCAAAATCCTCTTAAGGATGTGTCCTACAACTAAGAACATGCAATGCTGTAGGTGGAATTCCTACATCTCGGAATACTTTGCTAATTGAATGTTAACTTTGTTAATTTAAATATTATAAGTGGTCACTCACCTCAATGATCGAATAAACTAATTATAACTATGTTACCACTTATTAGTACGCGTGTCTTCAAGAAGGTTATGGTTGACCTCATATCTTGAGAAGTCCTTGTATTTTCCTTTCGATTGTGAATCGAATGTTCACATCTCATCATGGTGTTGAATCATTCTTGTCTTTGATTTCGTCTTCCTGATTTAAGACATCCAAGGTTTGAACACCACAACAACTTCTGTTATCTCAAACCTTGATCTTAAGTTTGTAATCATGATTTTCTCTTTGTTACATTGATGTAACTTGAAATTTTCTGAAATTCTAAATAATATCCTTTTCCTTTCGTTGTTAAGTCAAACTTTGAATCATGGTTAAACCGTGGGAAATGCAAGGGTTTGCAAGTCAGCCTATGACTAAGAACACTCGTATCTCCTAAATGATTCTATCTCATCAAAACAGGGGTGATTCCCTTACTTTGATGAATCTCTATTCGTTTCGATAAATGGTTTCCAATTGTGTGTTTAATGAAATTTCATCCTCTGGATCAGGGTGATTACCTTATCTTGAGGATTGACTTCAAGTATTTTCTTTGGAATGGCATTTCACAAGAGACATGATCTCACCAAAATAGGATTGAAAACCCGTACTTTGGTGACAAATGTCAATCTTCGATTGTTTTCTTGTTATTATCATCAAGATAGGCGTGAATCCCATATCTTGATGATAATTTCATTTTCATAAATGGCATTGTCTCAAATGGAACGACCTCATCAAAGTAGGAGTGAAATCTGGATTTTGATGAAGAAGTTCATTTTGTTATATTTTGTTTTTGTAGAACTTCACCGTTAAGATAGGAGTGATTTTCCCTTACCTTAATGGTGAGTTACCTCGTCTTATTTCTATGGATCCTTAACAATGAGTTGGGATCGAACTTTTTGGTTGGTAAGTTAATAGTCATATCTTGGGAATACACCATCAAGTTAGGAGTGAAAACCACACCTTGATAACTACTCTCATTTCTTGATCTCAACTTACCATGGGTATAATCGAGTGACGAGAAGCATGCAGTAACTTGAAGGGAGAATCAATGTTAGTGTTCCGACCTATCAAGCAAAGGCATGATCTCTGAACTTAAAAGAAGATCCAATCATTTTAGGTTGATTTTGATTCCCAGTTTAGAACATTTAAATTCTTAAATCGATTTCTTTCCTTCTATCTTCATGTTTTGACTCGATCTAGCTACATCGAACCGTTTATTCCTTACTTATCAACTTTAATTTTGACGAATTACGTATGCAAATCTGCATTTGGAAATTGTTACCTTGCAAAACATGGTTACAAATACCTTTCTTATTGTTTGTATCACTTCTTGAATCGATTTTGAAACCGTAACCCTGGTAATCCTTAAAACTCTATCTTGATTTCGATCAACAAGACTCGTTATTATCCTCACTGCGATGTGGATATAATGGTTCATAAACCTTCGTAACTTGTAGTCATGGGTTTGGCATAAAGGAAAAGACGTAACTTGGTATGTGTCCAAGTGTCTTACCTTTACATATGACAAAACCTAATCTCCGTGTTCCCGAGAATCTTCTGTTTAATTTTTCTCATCACTGAATGCCTCTTACTTTAAATGTCATGATGACAATTGGTACATTATAGACCGATTGGCTAAAATTCAATTCGACCCATTATCTCATAACGTCGAGAAATTGACCTGTATCTGTTTCAACTAGTCGTATACCGTGGTATGATGTTAAAACATCAATCGTTATTTTGAACGATTGATTCATTTTCTGTTTTAATAATATTCTTAACCATCGTCATGAACTCATTCCAAGATCTTCGCATAGAGTATTATTCTTAGACCGATGGTTGGTCAAAGGAGAGATGCATATTCACCAGATATGCGTTAAGATCGTTTCATATGGTGACGTTTGGGATTCTTAAATTCCGACGGTTAGCCTTTCATATTATTGTTGGTCTTTTAATCAAAGAGGAAACATTGGAATAAGTAAATTGCCATAACATCTCTCAAAACGTCTCGTATTTCACTGGAAGAATCAAGTTGGCACATATTATAAGACTTGAAAGATTCCATATAGTGAAGCATCTGTAATCAAACGTCTATCACTGTCCGTTCGTACATTTATCCTCCATTTAAACCCTTTTGTACGTTTAGGTTCATTCTTAATTTCGGGACGAAATTTTCTAAAGTAGGGGAGACTGTAACACCTCGTATATTTACGGCGTGTTAATACCTTTTAAATGTTAAATAATAATAATAATAATATAATAATGTTAAATAATAATAATAATAATAATAATAAATAATAATAATAATAATAATAATAATAATGATAATAAATAATAATAATAATAATAATAATAATAATAATATAATAATAATAAAGAATAGTAAAAATTTAAAAGTCAAATTAATTAAAACACAAAGTTGAAGGGGCCTTAATGTCATTTTTAAAACTTTAAATAAGACTTTTTACATAAAATAATAAACATTGGAAACCTCAGGGACCATTCTTGTAAAATCTTTAAAACCAAACCGTTCTCTCTCTTCCTCTCGATATTCCGGCGAAAGTCCGGCCACCGCCGGCCAAAACTCCGGCGAACCCCAAACGACTTCAAAACTCAATCATTTAAGCCCAAACCGGTCCCATTGTGATCGTGGGCAAGATTCGAGCTCGTACCCAACAACAATTTGAAAATCTGAAAAACATTCAGTGCGATCTATCCACCAAACCCACTTCGGCCGAAAGTTCCACAATCGATCGCACTAACACACTAAAATAATCAAAATGATCAACTTTGAACGACTATATAACTACTCTTAATCTATTACAACTCGCCATTCTATCTAAAACACACATATACACAAGAATTCAATCATCATCATCGTTCGACCTGCAACTCCATGTAAAGCCCATCTCCGGCCGATCTTAATCGAATTTGATAATGGGCTTTTAATCCCTATCATCATTTGAAGCTTCCTGTAAATTTAATTTGAGTTTGGTGATCGTTTGCACCTCGAACAGTGTCCCACTCTGCCGCGTCTGTTCATCGTGGAGCTCTTCCTCAATTCAAACTCATAATGGTAATTGAATACATGTATCTGCTCGAAAATACATGGGGAATCAAAGCCCCATGATCGTTTCTGTAATTGTTGTCGATTTGAGGTTCGATTTGGATTCAAACGAATTAGGGTTCATTGGGTTGAAGAAGGGTTGCTGTGTATTGTTTTAAAGAAATTAAAACCAATGAACACCGCGGCTGCGGCCTTTGGTTCACTGGTTCTGTACCCCTTGCAAACTCAGAGGTCGCGGGTTCGAAACCCGGCCACCCCATTATTTTTTAAAAGCTTTCTCAGCCTTAAAAAAATATAAGAAAATTTCTAAAAATTATAAAAAATTTTTTTATAAACTTAGTATATTTTTTAAAGCTACCAAATTATTTACTATAAATTTACTCTTAAAATACTTGATAAATTAATTATTTTTTTAATATTATAATTAGATTAATTTGTAAAAATAAACTTTAAATAATAGTTTAAACTATTAAACTATTAATATAGCAAAAGTCACCATTAAATTATTAATCATGAGTATTTCAAATAATTACAAAAGTTTATTTGGACGTTAATGAATATAATTCTAATTTGTTAGAAAATTGGTAAAACCCTAAACACCAAGTTGAACCCTAGTACTCGTTGATTCGTTAAAACTTATATAATTAAACTTAATCTTGTAAAAATATATGTATAACTAGGTGCCTTGGAACGACGCTTGTCATTATTCTTATTAATCATCCAATACACACGTATTTAATCAAGTGAGTATTTCTATACCCATTTTATTATTTCACACACTTTTGGGTGAAACATGTTACCGTATAAACGTTACACTTGTAAACACGTTTGATTCTTGTAAACTTATGGCAATTTGCTTGTGTGTTGTGATTAGTTAAATCTTGTAGCTACCATGTAATGTCGAATATATGTACAATCATTAACTATTGCTAGCCTGGCGACGTCATAGATCTATGGGCCTGACAAGCCTGCTTGGTTGATCCAAGTACACTTAGCTAATCGTATATACTTTTAACGTTAATAGAATATTAACGTCGTTTGATACTTGTAAAACATTGTCAAGGTTGATTGTGCATTCTGTCTTACATCCCTAGTTACCTTGTTCTCTAATTTACAACATGAATTGCCATCTTTTATATACTTATGTATGAAAAACTATAGAATGCTCACCAACAATATGTTGACCTTTTATTTTTAACATGTTTCAGGCAATAGCGTTATGTGGCTGTGAACAATCGTAACTCTCACGCCTCGACGATTCCGCCGTCAAGGTTGGGGTGTGACATAGCATGTTTTGTCCAGGGCGGACATATGTGTAGTTGAGGGGTAGCCTCTGCTACCCCTTAACTTATTACGAGCAGTGTAAAAAATTTTTACGGTTTTATGTAAAGAAAAATTATTGTTTTATGTTACCATGAGAAAAATTACGTTATCTCTATTTTTTTTAAACTCAACACTTCATATAAAGTTTTAAATTTTATAAAAAAAAGTATAATAACTTATAAAAAACAATACATTCTATAAAACATATAAACCCATTACTCATTACCAATAACATTAAAACCTAAAATACACATTACCCATTACACATTACCCATTACCCAAACCGATACAATAATAAACCCAAAATAAAAATATAAAACATAAAAAAAATGTAACGATCGAGTAGCAGCGCCCCTGCACAGTCTTCATCACCTCACAGCCTCACCTGCCGGTTGTCACGCCTACCTACTGGCTGCCGCCTGCGCCACCCCCGCTGTGAGTATCAGACCACCCACTGTCCTACCTGCGCCACTCATTCACTCAAGGTAACGATTTTTAGCCTTTTACTTTATTAGACAATGAAATTGGGGATTTATGATTTATGATATTCAATTTCTAATATTATTATGTTATTATTAAAATTACCGATTTGAAATCAGAAGTAAGTTAGGGATTTGATTTTAAAATTAGGGATTTGAATTGTGTTATTTCTAAGTGCAATTTATAATCTTTTTGTGTTATCTGTTATAAAATTAGGGATTTGAAAGATGAAAAAACATGTTTTAAACTGAATCATATCAAGACGGATTTACAAAATCGAATGGGGGAGGAATATTTGAACAATGCTCTACTATGTGCGGTTTAAAGGAAAACGTTTAACGAAGTAACGGATTAAGATGTAATGCTTCGTTTTCAAGCTATGAAAAACCGAAGAGGAGAGTGCTGAGATCTTTTAGATACTTATTTAACTTCTTTTATTATCATGGTTTTTTCTTTTAAATATATAAATATATCGTATTTTTCTATTTCCCCTAAACTTGTATTCTAAATTCGTTGCTGGATGGGATTCTAACCATGTAAATAACAAGATAATCTTTAGTAATCATATAATAGTTTAATACCAGAATTATTACATATTCGCTAAACATAAATTTCACTACCATTGCAAGATTCAAATATATCATAGCCATACGACTCAAAATTTTTGTTTGGATTTATGAGGACTTATGGGACAATACTGAATATTTTGATGAATATTGGGATTATTATGAAAAATTATAGAAATTATTCTGACTGTATTGGGACTGTGATTTAATTATATGTTGTTATATCTAATATTAAAAAGTTGACTGTAAAAATATAGGAATTTATTAGCTCTAGTAGCTATTTATTATGAATTCTTGTGATTTTGTGGACTTTATAATAAATAATCTGTTGGGAGATAAATACCATAAAAATTACAAGAAACTCTAAATAAATTAAACAAGTTTCTGTAATATTTTGGTAAATTTTAGAAGTCATGAGCTATTTTTGAGTTATTGTTGTAACTTATAAAGTAAGTTACAATTATTATATAGAAACACTTAAAAAAGGAATTTTGGAGGCCCGAAAGTGTTTCTCTACAAAATTCATTTACCTTTTTGTAGTCAATGAAAACTAGAAAAACATTTGAGTATTATCTAACACTGTGAATTATTTTCTGTAAATTCCATAATATTCTCAAAAATAATTAAAAATAGCTTCTGTTTATGAAAAATTCTCAAAATTTTACAGAAGACTTCTCAAATAGAATCAAGCATGATATAATTATTTCAGAGTCCAAATCGTAACATAGCAGTTTCTGTAATTTTTATAATAATTGACATATTTAGTAAAAATATTCATATTTGCTTCATAATTTATGAAAATAATATATTCTGCACCAATTATTGTAATATTTCGTCTATGATTTTATCCGAATTTATTATGTACCTTAAGTATTTATTACAATTTATTTATTTCAGAACATATAAAAATTGGTATTTTAATCATAATAAGGTATAAAATTCTGAAATAATTTCAGAGGCTTTTATACTTTAAAAGAATCATTCTGAGATTTTATCAGAATTTTCCCGAGTTTATTTATATTTTTGACATTTTCTTCTATTTTCTATTCTAAATAATTTATATAAATTATTTTGTTTATCAAAATTATATCAAAATCTCCAGTTTATTATTTTAGTATAAAGACAAGAATTTTCCAATGTTTATTCCCACAATTGCTTTCATTTAATATTTACTTGATTTTTCTTAATAATTATGATATATATTTTGTAAAATTCAAATATATGTTTTCAAATCATAAGTTCCTGAGTTTTGGAACTTTATTACTCAAGACTTATGAATTAAAGTTTCCAAAAATTGGTTTTGGGTGGCTAAGCCCTTTATATACATACATATCAATATGTATGTATATATATATGTTTTGTAACATAGATGTAACTAAACCTTTTATCACCTTAGATGATGAGCTTGATGGTATTTCAACTCCTGGAATCCAAGAGTAAGGTAGCGAGGATCGTGGAATAATGGTGGTTGTTGGTGGTGTGTGGTTGTTTTGTTGTCGGGTGTTGTTGTTGTGGGTGTCGTTTGTGATTGTGGTGTTGGAACCGAGAGTGAGGGGATTGTGGGGTAGTTTGGTGGTGAAGATTAGTGTTTGGAGAAGGCAAAAAGTGGCTGAGATGTGTGTTAAAGAAGGTGATCGGGTGGAGGTGGTGGTTGTGTTTGTTTCACTAACCGAGAGAGAGATGAAGGGAGTTGGTTTTTGTGATTTATGTTTGCGCGCGGGTAAGGGGGTATAAATGTAGCTTGGAACCGAGAGGCAGATGGGGGTGCCATCATATCCTAGTGTTAGGTTGTATGAGTAAGGAGTTTTAGGGAGTTGAGGTGTCAAATGGAGGGGTGTTTCGGGTACTTAGGTGGCCGAGAGGTTGCTCATTGTTTGCCACCTTTTCTTTGTCCCATGATGGTGTTTAGGTGATGTGGTGATTCAATTCCTAGATGCTTCCGTCCGAGAATTTGCCAAGTTTTCCTTGGTAATGATGATGATAAGGTGGTGGTTTTATGATGTGTGTGAACGCAAGAAGAATGGACATGGATGGCCGTTTGGTAATTATATGAAAGCAAGAAACCGTACGTGGAATACTTTGGGATTGCCATATTCCCTTATGATGATGTTTCCACATGGTGTTAGACTAGCATGTATTTAAATGGTTATGATGTGAAAGCAATAATACCGGGTGATATGATGGATGTTTGGTGTTTAACCGAGGGTGGTTTGGTTTTGGGTTGACGGTTTTAATCGAAAGGTGTTTTAGGTTTGGTGTTATCCGAGAGTTAGTTTTTGGTTTAAGTTTTTAGGTTTAGTTATTTGAGTTTTTGATTTAGTTTAGTCTTAACATGTGTATATGTGTGTTTCAAGAATTTTTCCACGTACATATAGTTATGTATATTTAAACATGCACCCATAACCTTTTATATAGCTTTGCACGAAATGCATGTTCCAATCTCATGTAATTGCATGCTTGCATATATATATATACATACTAAAAATATTATTACGACTCGTGACGTAATACAATAAAACTTCTCGACGTAATATATATCATAATAATTATTTTTAGGGTTGTCACAATTGCAAGATTGAAATATATCATAGCCATACGACTCTTTTGACGTTTCTAGTTAAATAAACAACATATAAAAAGATTATCTGTACTTCTGTAGAGTATGTTCAACAAGTTAAGATATTTAAATTAAAAAATGTTATTTTGTTTCTATAATGCATACCAATGTGTAAAAATTAACAAATTTTTAAAAATAAAGACGTTGACTTGGCAAGTTGGTTTGGATTTTACGAGTTGAGTCCAAGCTTTATATTTCAGCCCGCTAAGATAAACTAATCGGCTCGGCTCTGCTCGGTTTGTAAACGAGTCAAGCCACGATTCGGTTTGTTCAAAGCGTTAATGTCATGTTTGTAGGTTTAACTTAAAACTTAGGATGAATGGGACACTCATATCACAAAACCCACACTACACTATGAATCCAACCAATCAATCTTGTCATGTCATACCATGTCACACTGCCATAGTGAGGGCACGACGCCCAGATTGTTTTAATTTTTTTCTCCTCCGCATAATAATAGATAAACTACGCTCGAGCCACTCTAAATTATAAATTTTGACGCATGATCACCAACTAGGTTAAGTCTTAAAATTTTAAATGAGCAAATGGGTCATGTGACCCGTGATAACGTGATACACACACCTTAAAATAAGCACACATTATGTGTAGTATCTATATATGCTTAAATAATAAATAAATAAAAAGCAAGCTGAGCCTAAGTCGAGATCAATCTTAAAATCATTCACGACCCGAAACTCGAATGTTAGAAATATGAATTTAAACTAGCAAAGTTTAAACTCAAGCTTTCTAAAAAAAGCACCGTGTTTAAGCTCGAGCTCTATTATATTAAACAAGGGGAGTCAAGCTTAAATGAGCTTAAGCAAATAGACCCAAGAAGTTAGGCTTGTTACCTCCGCTCTTTAATTTTCTATTTATAATTATATATGAAACGAAGTTTTGAGCATTGAGTTCTCCTATTTTTACTACTAACAATTTAGAACATCATGATTACTAACGACTTAGAACGTTATGAATAATTACCATTCATTTCAAATTTTGTTATGTGTAATCAGTTTTAAATAAATACTTATATACCAAAGATTTCAAGATTGTGTCTTCGACCCAATGGTTTAGCTACTCTAGTTTGATTTCCTTACGTATTTATTATTATGTATTTCCATTTTCAGTCAACACACTCGCCTCCATGAACTCCAAACAAGATTTTCAATTTTTTATTTGTTAACTATAGATTTAGAAAAGAAGTTTCATTTTTATAAATTTAAATTATTATTTTATTAAATATTTAATAGTATTATTATTATTATCATCGTCGTCACTATTATTAAATCCTTTATTGTTACTATATCATTACTATTACTATATTGTTATAATATTTATAATCATCACTACTACTATTATTATTATTATTGTTACTATTTAGTAGTAGTACTATTATTACTATAACGTTAACGACATCCCCCGCTACATTCACGAGCCACCAATGTAAAGCACATGTAGAATTCTTTTTGAGTGTTTATCTTTTGATTATACGTGTCATCTTTTACGTAGTTAAATTTAACATTGTCATCAATGATTAGTTTTTTTTTTTTTGTAATATACATGTTTCCGGTGGCTCGTGACAAAGAAAATAACTAGATACAAGCATATGTTTATATATTTTGCAAAATTATACATTTTATTTGTCGGTTTTAAAATGGAAGCAATTATATGTAGCAAGGAAGAGGATCATATCCATCATTGTTGGATTGATGCATTTGTTTGTGGCATGTAACAAGTGAGTGTCCCAATTAGGAGTCTAACCTATCACCTTATTCCATGTTGTTGATGCGACGTTTCTGCTTTTATAAACTCTAAGTTTTTATTATTATCTTTATTATTTTAAAGTGTAAGAATCTTCAATTCAAAAAGTTAAATTTTCCTTTTTATATAAAGTGTTAACGATGATTAGTTGTGTTTAAATTATCATTTTCGGAAAGAAGATGCAACTAAAAGGTAGGACCCATGATGTAAGTTAACATTTAACCAACTTTTTATAACAACATATTGAAATTTATTAAATTATTTATTTTAAATACAAAATATATTTACAAATGAAAAAGACAAAATAAGGTTAATAGTTTGTTGCGGGAGGAGGAGGGTTGGTTTTAGAGCATCCACAATGGTATCACTACTCATCCCTTTTTTCTAATTTTTTCTCTCATCTCTTATCCTATTTTTCTTTTCTCTTTATTCCTCCTCTCACAAAATTCGTTCGAATCATCACAAATTTGTAATACTTTCTCTCTCTCTCTCATCTACATCGACACCTCTATTGGAGGTGTTTCTAGTTGAAGCTAAACAAAAGTGACTTAATGAGAGGTGAGGTGATTTTATTGTTGACTTCTATTATCATTAGACTTATTGTTAAACTCGTAAGCAAGTATGTTATACTCGAAATGAGTTTTGTTATTGAATGTAATTTTAATTTTAGTCAAGCTTAAGCCTAACTTCAGTCCCTCTCAATCCAAGCTCAAGACCGCATGATGAAGACGAATTATAAAAAAGTTACTTGGACTTTACTCGTGTAATAAGGGAATGAAAATCCATTACAAAAAGACACTTGGATATTTAAAAATCCATTACAAAAAAACACTTGGATATTTTTACGCCCATGACATAAAACCAAGAGGGATTTACATCAATATGTCAATGTAACATTATTTGATTTGTTTGCGCTTGTTAGCGCAAAAGTGAGAGAGATCTCCATTCATACCGCAAAAGTGGCAACATGTGTCATGTCTTAATTGAATCTAATTATTTATATTAGTTTAAATTAATAAATTATGTGAGTACTACACTTATTTAAAGGTACTATTTTGATGATTTTCAAATATTTAATTGATGGATCATCAACCTTATTAGTTAATTCCCGCGTTACCCCGTGCATACTTCTCCCTTCATTATCCATTAAATCAATTAGGTCACAGTTCTTCCTTCATTATCCACTAAATTAATTAGATCATTCACTACTATTTAGATTTTTAAAAATATTAATATTATAAGTAATTAGAGAAAAATCAAACTATTGTTAATATATTGTGATGATTATAAAAAGGTTGATGTACTCAAAACTATCTACATATGAAATTATACGAAACAAGAGTTGCACGCCAAAAGTAAGTTGCGGGTGAAACACATTTGCACACAAAAAATGTCTCTTTCAAGCACAAATTAAAGTCTATTATTTTGATAAACATTTTTATGGGATTTTTGTTTATAACAAATGGTAGTATAAAAGACAATGATGTAATTCTTGTTTAAACAACTGTCTAGGTTATCGATAATAAACTCTTATAAATGATTAATACAAATCATATTCGCTATTTTTATTGAACTATCATCATTGTTTCAATTGTGATTGATTTGTTGTTTAGTCTTCATGGTGTGTTGGTGAAAATCATGTCATCCTTAATTGTTTAAGCCAGTTTGCAGTGATTAGCGGATCGTAAATTATGAAACAAAGATCGTCAAGACTTACATTAGTTACCGAATATAAACAAACAAACAAACATACCCAGTGAGTCCCGCTCAGGAGCAGGGTCTGGTATGTAACGATGCACCCGCATGCCATTGATTTTTTGTGGCATTGAAAGTTGGGGTACGATGTTCCAGTATGTTATCGGCCACACAGCACAGAGGCAAGGGTATACAAGATAGTGACATTCATGGTAGCGATTAGATGTGGTATCTATTTAAAAATTTAGAACCAATGTCGCTAGGGTTAGTTTTATTGTTCCTTTTTGTATTATTTTCTAGAGGTGTAAGGAAAAACATTAAACTACAATTTTTTAAACTATATAACTACATTTATTAACGTGAAATTAATAAATAAACCAAGTTAAAAAGTTTTATTGAATGCGAAAACAGATAAAGATCAATTAAAATCATTATTTCTTTTAAATAATATTAATACACATATAGAATATTATTGTATTTTATGTATATATGTAAATTCACAAGTGTAAAAAAGTTAACACTACTGTAAGTTTTACTTAAATTTGCAAATATATGTTTTGTAGCAAAATTTATATCGATGCTAACTTTTTTACCTATGAATTTACACATGTACTTTAAATACCATAATCTTATATATGTGTAATAATGTTAATCCAATAAAAACAATAATAATTTTGATCGATCTTGATGGGTTTTCGTAAGTTCTCGCAATAACACAAGGTTCTCATTTGAACCTTACCCCGTGCATAAAGAAAAGGTTCAAACGAGAACCCTAATTTTATTGTGATAACTTGCGAAAATCCGTCAAAATCAATCAAAATCATTATCTTTTTTTTAATGACATTACTATACATATAGAATTTTATGGTTTTTTTATGTATATATATAAATTCATAAGGGTAAAACGTTAACATCGGTGTAGGTTTTACTAAAATATGCAAATATATGTTTGTTTAGCAAAACTTACACCAATGTTAATTTTTTTATACTTGCATATTTACATATATACATAAAAAACCATGCATAATCTTTTATATGTGTAATAATGTTAATTCAACAAATAGAATTAATGACCTTGATCGATATTAACGGATTTTCATAAGTTCTTACAATAACACAAGGTTATTTTCAAGTAAATTAATCTAATTGACACCTCAAATAATGATCCGTACACCTAAATAATTGTTAATTAGTTAATCCATGTATTTTGTGTTAGACAAGGCGTAGATGTGATTTAGGGAAATATGCTATGCGAATATATGGTTCCTTAGTTCCTCTTTATCCATCTTTAAAATTTATTATATATATATATATATATATATATATATATATATATATATACATACATACATATATAGGGGAATGATCAAATGAAAACCATGTTTATAATTGAAAACCGTGAAAACCACCACTATCCAATCACATAATTTATAATTATATATGTATGTGTGTATATATATATATATGTATGTATGTATATATATATATACATACATATATATATATATATACATACATACATACATACATGCATATATATACAGAGAGATGTTCCCCTAAAAATAGATTTTCCCTAAGAATACTAAGAAGTAATCTTAGCCTTCTAATTATCTAATTAAAGGCTATGATCAAAGTGTAGGAAAACTAAGTAATCAAGGGTAGTTTGTGCATTTTATAATATTGCCCACAATTGTTGACTTTTTAAAATTTCCCCCTATTTTTTTAAATGCTAATAACTTTTTCATACGACATTATTTTTTTAAATAAATTACACCATAAAATCAGGCATTTTTTCCTCTTTAAATTGAGTATAATATTGCTATTTTTTTAAAAAAAAATCAAATTATATGAAATTGTGCTACATTTTTCACGTTTTTTATGATGTATTTAATAAAACAGCACAAAGTTGTATTGTATTTAATAAAACAGCACAAAAGTTATGCTGTATTTCATAAAGCAGCACAAAAGTTGTGCTGTATTTCATAAAGCAGCATAAAAGTTGTGCTGTATTTCATAAAGCAGCACAAAAGTTGTGTTGTATTTCATAAAACAGCACAATTTTGTACTGTATTTCATAAAAACAGCACAATTTTATGCTGTATTCTATAAAACAGCACAATTTTGTGCTGTTTTACGTCAAACAACACATTTTGTGGTGTATTTCATGAAAATATCACAAAATTATGTTATATTTCATGAAAACATCACAGATTTGTGCTGTTTTGCGTTTAACAGCACAGTTTTGTGCTGTTTTTGTCAAATAGCACAGTTTTATGCGTTTTTAGTAATACGTTCTATGTTGTTTACTTCAAAACAATAAGGACTCATGTGTTATTTCTGTGGTGAATTATGTCAAAATATCAAACAACATATAAGCAACACTTTCTTTACTATTTTAATGTTCACTATTTTACGTTAATATAACACGTTTTGTGTTGTATTGCTTTAATACAACAATCTATGTATTGTTTCGTTTTGTTTTAACAACGAAGACGTTGTGTGTTGTTTTAACTCAAATATTTGTGTTTTCAAACGTGTTGTTTTATGACAAAACAACATGAATTATGTTCATTTACCGCACAATCTAGCACTTCAAAAATTCGACACAATCCAACACTTAAAATAATTCAGCACAATCCAGCATGTTAAAAAATACAGCACAATCTAGCATATAAAAAAATCTAGTACATTACATTCGAATTTGTGGTGCATTTTGATAAAATACAAAAAGAACTAATGAGTATATTTTACGACCATACTTCCCTTTAACCCTAATTTGAAGAGTGCCACATGTAATCTCCTTGTTCTTTTCTTAGTATTTAGGCAAAACTTAGAGTAATCTCGATTTTGGTCCCTGTGTTTTGCAAATTGACTCCACTTGAGTACCAACGTTTATTTTGTCTCCATTTGAGTACCTAATTTTATAAAAGTTGTCTGTTATAGTCCTTTTGACTAACGGTGTTAACATTTTCTGTTAGATTTTTTTAAAAAGACCAAAATACCCCTAAGGCTAAAATATCACCATCTCCACCACACACCACACATCCTACACTGCTTCACCGACCTCTGCTCCGGCCTCGCCGACAAACAGTTCCTCCGATCATCAAACGCCTCCAAATTCAAACACACCGGAGGCTCACCGGTGAAGAAATTATCCGAAAACGTAAAGTTCTGAAACTTTTTCGGAATTGTACTGCAGAATCTGTTTGAATTGATGTGAAACAACGCTAGATCGGTGAGAAGACCGAGTTCCTCCGGTAGGTATCCGGCGATGTCGCGTGGTTGAGGTCAATTCCAGCGACGGTGGTTTTGGAGCGGTTGTCTGGCGCCGGAGCGCAAAAAACTCCGGTGTAGTTACAGAGGTCAGATCCGACCCAATTGACGGTGAGATTTTACGGATCTGATAATATCGCTTTCTTCCATGCTTGTAGAGCAATGTAAGCGTTTCTCAACCTAGGGTTTTGAAACACTAACGACGGATCAACCGTCACGTCTTCTCCACGGTCTCCGTTCTCCTCGAGGTAGTACAACAGCTGCCGTTGCCGTTGCCGGATGTTTGTGGTGGAGGTCGGTGATATTTTTAAAAAGCAGAGGTCGGTGAACCCCACTCCACTATACCCCAATCCGCTTTCTGTTTTCTTATCCTTCTCTTTTTCTTTACCATCGCCTCCTACCACCAAAAATGGCATCTCAAGAGTAGCTTAGTCGTCGATTAGGTTTGGGGTTCTTTAAGGGGTTCTCTGATTAGGTTTTTAGGTTTGGTGTTCTTGGATTAGGTAAAACTAGTAGGGGTTCTGATTTGCGTTAGATGATGATGGGAGACGCAGGTGGTTATGCTTCAAGGGGTGGTTGTGTAACTGAAAGAGATGAAGAGAGATAAAGAGAGCATCGTCGATGGTGGTGGCCGATTTGGTGGTGGTTGGTGGGTTATAGGTGGTGACAGTGCGTGACGGTGGTGGATGCAGTCATTGGAGGTGGTGGCGATCTGGGTGCGGACGGCGGAGGCTTTAAGGAGGAGTAAGGGATGTTGTAGGAGTGGAGGCGGACGGCGGCGGCTAGGCCGGAGAGGCCGGCGCCGATGATGATGGCTCCGGCGGTGGTGGGGTTTGTTTGAGAGGTTAGGGGTGGTGGTGTGTGGTGTGTGGTGGAGATGGTGATATTTTTAGCCTTTAGGGGTATTTTGGACTTTTTAAAAAAATCTAACAGAAAATGTTAACACCGTTAGTTAAAAGGACTGAAACAGACAACTTTTTTAAAATTTGGTACTTAAATGGAGACAAAATAAACGTTGGTACTCAAGTGGAGTCAATTTGCAAAACACAGGGACCAAAACCGAGATTAACTCCAAAATTATTTTTTAGTTGAACCTTTCTCTCTCTCTCTCTCTATATATATATATATATATACATATATATACATACATACATATATACATATATATATATATATTTACATATATATACATATACATATATATATTTACATATATATACATATATATACATATATATATATATATTTACATATATATATATATATATATATATATATATATATATTTGTAGATAATTGGCAAGCATGCTTGTCCGTCATACACATCAACAAAGAGTTATCAATTAAGCTTGGATGCAATATTTTCTCCAACTATAGTCATGTCATGTAATCAACACTAACTCATAGAGTTAAACATTTTTGGTCCCTTGGGGAAAGTAGATATTTAAAAAAAAATCTTTTTCTTTTTGCCTGTGACCCTTTTTGACATCCAATCCACATGGCTGACATCGTTATGTTTTTTATTAACTTTTGCTAAGTATTAAACTACATTTAATAAATAAATAATAAAGAAATTATATTAATCCAACCATAACCTCAACACCACCACTCTTTTTGTATGTATGTTAGAGACTCACAATGGGTTATTTTGTCTTTATTAATATAACTAAGAGTATGAGGTTCGTAATGATGTTAGTCATATTGATTGAAATAACAAGAAATGCAAACCGTAATATCTTCCCCCGAGAAAGTATGAATTAACACAATTACTTTCTATCGAACCTTAGGGACGAAACTATGTTATGCAGCCCTAACTTGTGTTTGTATTCGTGTCATCATCTAGTAACTCATATAAAACTACCGTATAATTAGTCCCTTTGCTTTATACCTAACCAACTTAACCACTACGAGCACTATATTTTAAATTGTAGTGACACGTGATATGGCAATACCAACAGTTTTGTAGTTTAGCACCCTATGAGTAATACATCTTAATCATGAAACATTTGTTTCTACCTTATAAATATTAACTAATAGTTACTTTATTTGTTGGAGTAGTGTGGTGTTGAACTTTTATGATATGTAATGTGTATTTGATATTTGGTATTTTGATTATGATTTAGCTTCTTGCTAAGTGTTTATTAATAAACTACGATTGCTATTTAAAAAAGTGACTTTATTGATCTTACCTTTTTGTAAAGGTATAGTTTAAGTTCGCCTAAAGAAATTATCACTTTTAAGAATTTATAACAATCTACTACATTTTTTGCCGTTGAGTAACATAGTCCAAATGAATACAAGCTAAGTACCCTACTTTTTCTCTAAGGCGTTTTTATTTTAAGATAAAAAAAATGAATATTATACTCGCAAAAAATTACACAAATCAAACTTGGATAAAACATTCGGAAGGTGGTAGCATAACATAAACATGTAAACCCGTCGAGTGTCATATAAAATATTATAGAGGTTAGTTAGACTAATCCGTTAATAAGCATGTGGTGTTCCGGCTAACATATCTACTTGTTCATAAACAAATCAACCGTTATATAATTAATAAGCTCAACTCTTGACATATTTATATAGGTCAATCAACTAACATGGTCAAGCTTCTTTTGTAACTAGGTTGTAACAAGAAAAAAAGGGTTACACGTGTTATATTTCAAGTCATATTGTTCTAAATGTGTTTAAAGTAGGATTACTGTTTCTAACACAAACTAAATATATTAGTTGTATTTAAAATCATAATAAACAACAATTTTGAATTAACCTTCGCAAGCGACCAGCAACTTTTCAAAGTAAGAGGAATTGTTGCTTATTGCTCATGAAACATCCGACCTATGCTATAAATCTTTCATCTGTTTTTTTAGAATCTCTTTTCTTTTCTTTATCATATATTTAACTTTGACCCGTGGTTAAAAATGAAGTTGATGATATTGACTAAAAAAGAGGGAGAGAGGACAACCTTTGGGTACACTCACTTAAGCTTTTCTCTTTAGGTTATCCACAAATTGGAAAATCTTACTTTTAGAATAGACTTATAGTTTAAAATGTTACAGCTGAAAATTCTATCTTGAATTATAAACTACATTTATCTTATAGAAATATACAGTTAAAACTTATCAAATACATGTAAACAATTTGACTTAATTCTTCTTCAAGTGGTTATTTTATCTTATTAAACTTTCACACATACAATTAGACCTGAACACTCAATTATCACCATTCAACTTGATTACTCGACCCAAACTTAAAGCCATATACAACATAATAATGAGACATGGTAAGTAAATGATTATGACCAAACAATACATTAACATACCAATAAGAAAAACATGAAATTAGAGTGGGGTGTACCCTACAACCCTCATATGGTATGCCCACCAGGGCATAAATTGGGCATGTCACAAAAGGTTTGTATGGCCCTAGGATACACCCATTTAACCATTGTTTTCACGACCGGATCGGACCGGCCAGTCCGACCGGTTCGGTCGGGGATCGGTCAGGTGGCCGGTCCGGTCAGCTATAGTTTGGTTTTGTCTGGTCGAATCGGCTGGTTCGTCTCGAACCGGTGGTCGGACCGGGGAACCGGACCGGTTCAGACCGGATTTTGTTTTTTTTTTATTTTTTGGATAAAAACGGGGTGCTGAACCATAAATTAGTGTGTTAGATATACAAGTATAGTTAAGTTTTATATATAACTCTAAAATACATATATAATTATATAAATCATATATAAATTACTTATATTTGATTATATATATAACTATATATATAATATACTATATATAATTATGACGACATCCGGTTCTTAAATCCGGTCCGACCACCAAACCAGTAAGGCGTCCGGTTCGACGTATGATCCGGTTCTGAAAATATTACATTTAACACATATACAAAAACCTTGGTTTTGAGTGATTTTAACACATTCAACCAAAGACACCTATTAGACACTCAACAAATATGTATATGGCATGTTCCAATTAAATATTACTTGAAAACATGACTACTCATACCACTGTGACATTCAATATCAACAAGTGATTTAGTTAACGACATTGATCTTTCATAGTTCATTATTAAAGAGAACCACTACAACAAGAATCTAATTTCCAACCAAATTTTGTAGTCCCTTATCTCTTTAAGGACTAGTCAAATTAACATGTCCATTTAAGACTTTAAGCTTTCATTACGCACGTGATTTATCCATCGATCTTCAACTAGGGCTGACAATTCCCGACTGGTTTATGACACGATTAAACTAGTTTAATAAAAAATATATTTTTTATTTTTTTACATTTTTTAAAATAATTAAAATCAGAAAACTAAACTCTATTATTTCACATTCTTGGTTCATAAAAACATATAAAAAATTATAGACATAATGTATAAGTAGTTAAACAAATATTTTGTATGTTTGATACATGAGTTCTATGTGTCATCTCTAACTTATTAACCACGATAATATCTGTTTTGTCAGCTCTATCTTCAACCATTATTACTCACAAATAAGTTATCCATTAGGATAAAATAATTTCTTACACCCCAAAGATCATATGAGTAAGATGGTATACCTACAAGCTAAATTCAACCTCATGTCAACACATTTATTATACAACATAACTAAGATTTATGATACCATTTTAATTCTAACATAGACATTCAACATAAACAAACATATTGCAAGGAAACTTTTCCAAATGGCAACAAATAAGCTTATAGGTAATTATATCGATAACCAAATTAACTTATTACAACGCAAGTTCTGTCTTATACAAATAGGATATGATCACTCACATTTTCCCCTAGGGTTGGCTACATTTTAAACTCCATTGGCCGACCCCTTAACTTCTTGAAGTCAAACTCATATCATGTCAATAATCAAATTCTTGTTATAATTCTTAATTTATCACATAAAGTTATGCGTTATGGGGCTTGGGTAGGAGCTAAGTTAAAAAAAAGTGTTGTCAAAAATACATAATTTTTTCTCACTCAAAAATACTTAAAATGGATGTAATGGTAGGGGCTTGGTTAAGAGTTGGTTGGTGATTAAAAAACCATTATTTAACCAAAATACAACATGCTAATTACTCCAGCCCTCCCCTAACATCGTGACCAGCTCCACCAGCGCAGTGCCGTAACCAGCCCCAGGTGTAATGTGGTGGGGGCGTGATTCGTGTGAGGTGGCAAAGGATAAACCTTGGGACGTTTTGGTAACACGGTCTAATTCAACTTATTGAACCTTTATGCCATTTATTATTATCATATAACTTATCTAGTCATATCATGTCAATAATTAAACCATCTTTACTTTACACATGATAAAAACTTGTATATTCCCTTATTTGATTCCAAATAAGGTTTCAACCTTTTAAACATACTTCATAGGTATAAAAGACCCTTTCTTAACCAATATACCAAATCTAACTAAACTTAGTACCATTGTTATTCTTGAATCAACAATAACAAAATTTAAGCTTTTATAGCTTTTGTGTAGTTGTAATTCAGAATTTTGACTCACTAACTGTCCATGTTTGCTCCCGTTCTACAAATCTGTATAAAATCGACTAATAACAAGGTTTCCAACAAATATAAAAAACCTCAAATTGGAATAACAATTGATATTATATGATTTTTCAATAACTGGAGAGATAAACAAATAAAAACTATACATGTACCTTTCTTATAATTTTGATTCAAAACCCCTGTATGCACCCAAAAAGCTTGACTTTTGATACCATGTTTGATTTGTTTCCATCACATTTAAACTACATTCTAAGGAAAACTCCCAATTCTTCAATCCTTGAATTTGTAACACATTGGTGCCCAACAATTTTTATGTCATATAGGTATGTAATGAGATGAACTTAACCTACACACATCATAATTTTAGCCATTCATTTTAGTAGATGACCTAAACCCATTTCACCACCAACACGTACCCGGCCCTTAAACATGCATCATGATTTACTTACTAATAATGGAGTTCATGAACCCCAACAACAACTTACACGTGAGTATATACCATCAACAATCAAAACAAGCATATATAGACCCTAATTATTATCATGATTACATATCCAACTTAAGAGCACACAATAATCATATATTATTTCACAATCTTTAACTCCAATGTACACGACTACCAATTATTTTCCCTTGTTTCCTTTATTTAATTTCCCTTTGATGCATTTGTGGAGATAATCAATACATCGTCAAAGTATTTCTTTCCTCCAAAGCTAAGATTACACATCACACAAAAAGTGAAAAAGAAAAGCAGAAATGCAGCAAGTTAAGTGTTACTATCTCATTGGCCCACGTAGAAAGTATGTGACACATCACATTTAATCTAAAATATAGATAAACTAAAGCCAAGTGGCATATTATACTATATTGTAGTATATTAATAGGTGGGGAGCTATAATTATATTTTGAATAAAATTATGATAATTACTCACTGATAACAGCCTCTATAAATAAACTCACTGATTTGGTAATTAAACAACAATCATAAGCTAGCTACTATGAAAGGTGTAGCATCACTTTCACCACTCTCATTCACTTGTTATTTCTTTCCAAGCCAAAAACACAAAGATTTCTTCAAGTAAGATCCCAAAGCTTTAAAGATGAAGGTACATCATATATGCATTTATTTACTTAAATGAATCTTGAATTAAACAATTAAGTGTAGAATTCTAGCTTTGATAAAATTCCAAACCCTACTCTTGTTTGTATTAATTACTTTCGTTGATCGATAGACGCACTTCACTATGAAGAACTTGTTGGTATTTAATACTTGTTTTCAGTTTGAAACTATCTTGTTTTACTTGGTATTTGAGATACGCTAGCTTTATCTATGAACTTTTGTATTGAACAAGTTTAGTTTTTATGTGCTTAAAATGGTCGGCTTTTGAATGTTGCTAGACTAAATATATATGATTGAACAGGTGGGGTTAGGGCCTAGTATCAAAAATCTAGTTTTGTTCAAGGCAAAAATTATCTTTAAACAATTTTCTAGGTGTTACCGTTCAAAGAAAACAATAAATGATTTGAACACAGTGAAGATTAATTTGAATCCAAGCTTATAAAGCCATCCTTTTGTTTCTATTGAAGATTTTGGGGCATGGTTTTGCACCATATATAATATAATTTTCTGTGGATTGAATATATGTGTATGTAAGAATATGAATATTTGCGTTTGTATGTTCATAAATATGTGTGTGTTCAAATCAAGGTTAGATACGTATACACAAAGAGACAACGTGATTATTATATGATGTGATATATAACCTTTGAAACCCTAATATTGTTTCCATTTAGTGTTCAGTGATTTGCCGTGCTTAATTAGGTAATATAGGTACCAAGCAAATTAATTATCAAACTATCTTCTTACTTTTAAGTAAGTGTACATGTTCTGCTTTACATATTTAAATACCTAAGCATATAATAACATTAATAAGGCGAGTAGAAACCAATCAGTTTTTAACGTTTGATCTAAAGTTTTGATTTCGCAGTGGTATTATCTCACTACTTTTATGAATTGGTAAAATAAAACCACATGGTTTAAATATGTCTTAATTAAGTAATTAGATTAAGAAAACTTGGTGTAAATCATAAGACCAACACAAATTAAAATTTAGGGTTACATAGCGCAAAAAGTAGAGCTGGTTGGTAATAAAATGATGAAAGCTAGTTGGTTAAATCACATAGTACCTACATAATATGTTGATGGGTTTTTATAAAAGTATTTTATATGCAAATCGTATGACATCTGTATCTGACTACATATTAATATCACAGATTATATGCAACCTATGTATACAATAACTCACTATTATGTATCTAAGTTTTGAAAAATCAACTAACAAAGTTATGGAACAATTTTATGGAATTTTTTTTGAAAAATGCACACATAGAACTTATTGGTGTTTAAAATAATAATAAAAATAGATAAAGTCACTCATTCTCTTTTTTTTCTCCCAGTCATACGTCATAACTAATATCAAAATAATTATGAAAATTTCACTGTCTCATCCTAACTGTCTTTCTGCATTGATAAGGCTCGAGATCCAACTCCCATAATTCTCCTGGAAACCCACTTTTCATTTGATTCATTGTCTCTCTCTTAGATACTTATAGATGTGTATTCATATCAATGCATATTGTGTTATTTTTATGGTTCTTAACATGTATTGGCTCTAAAGCCCATTATGTGTGTGCTTGGATAGAAATTAAGTGTGCTCAATTGTGGAAATCCAGAATTTTTAGTTGCTTGGTTCACTATTCGAACGCATCCAAATTTTTTGTATAAGGATTCGGATGGTTAAATAGAATCTGAAATGATTAAATAAACAAGTAAAAAATATATATAGATAATATATTTTTAAATGATAAAAACAAACAAAAAAAATTAATAAAAAACAATAAAATACACGTGTGTGTGTATATATAATATCAGATTTTTCAGATGATTCAGGTTTAGAATTTTGGATTTTTAATTCGGATTTCATTTTTGAAATATTTGCACACCCCTATAAGTTATACTAGTATGTGGTGACCCGCGCTATGCAGCGGAGTTATAAAAGTTAAAAGAATTAATTTTTATGATTTATATTTAGTACTAACCACCCGAAATAAGATTACCTACGAAAAATTGATAAAAAAGTGTAATAGAAAAAATACTAAAATAAATACCTTAAAACAGATAAAAAATAGCGAATGTGTAAATGATTACTTTACTGTGATTAACAAGTTATTAGTTTGGAAAATAAGAAATTATTATAGTAACATTAATAAAACCTTAACATTCACTATATATATTTTTTTCTATTTGTTATACATAGTGATGGGTCGGGTGTAATCGAGCCTTTTTTTCGACATGTCTAAAACATTGATATATTTAGGTATTATTATTATAGCTATGTAAATATTTAGTGATTATATACTTAAGTGTTTAAATAAAATATTAGAGAAAATTGCATAAATGGTCCTTATGGTTTAACCAAATTGCATGTTTGATCCTCAATCTTTAAAAATTACAAAGTTAATGCAAACTTTTATGTATTTATTGCATATTTGATCCCAAAATTATATTCATTCATTTTGTATGTAAATTATAAAGTTTAAATAACTTTTAAATTTAACTTTAGGGATCAAAAGTACAACACCCATATAAAGGTTTGGATTAGCTTTACGATTATCAAAAATCAGGGACCAAACTTGAAATAATTACACAAAAATTTAGACTAACTTTGCTATTTTCAAAATCTAGGGACCAATCATGCAATCTTGTCAAATCACAGGGACCATTTATGCAATTTTCTTAAAATTTTATTATAAGGTTGTAAATATTACATGATTATATACTTAAGTGTTTAAATAAAATAATACTTAAATCAAATAGCATTAAGTTATAAAAATATAAATAATAAATGTTTATATTTTAGTATCGATTTAATATATATAAATAAGATAATACTTAAATAAATGTATATTAAATAATGCGTTAATTGAGAGAAATTTATTAAATATGGGCAAATTATAGACTATTGTATGTAGCACTTATACCTTATGTTTATAAAGTTATATTAGGTGTCTTAAATTTTAATTAAAATTACAAGTGTGTCATCATCAAATATTTTATATAATAGTATAGATAATATAAATATAGATTATTATTAACATCATTAATATATTGTATTTAGTAACTATATAGTTAGGTATCCAAATAAGATAATATTTATTATAAATGTAATTATTATTATTATTATTTTTATTATAATTATTATTATTATTATTATTAAATATTTAATAATTATTAGTTAAGTATTCAATAAGATACTACTAATTTAAATGTCAATTTAAAGTATTATAAATAATATGATATATTATATAGTGAATTAAATAATCTCATATAACTAAATAATATATTAATAATATGCAACTATTGTACATAATGCTCCATAGTTTCCCGAGGAACGGCAAGCCCCTCTTTTGAACCCAAGGGCCCGGTTCAGACAACGTAGTGGTCAGGCGTAGAGGAGTGATAGGTCTCCAACTTGTTGGAGATGCGATCGCAACTCAAAAATGAAAGTCGTCTTTAAAAAAATAATATGCATCAATTAATGTATTAATTAAAAGAATTTTATTAAATAATGGTAAAATAAGAATAATTGTATAGAACACTTGTACATAATACTTAAAAGTTATATTAGGTGTATTAATTCTTTTATAAAATTACACTTGTGTCTTAAAATATTGCTTTATATAGTAGTATAGATATGCATCTATGTGTGTGTGTTTAAAAGAAATTTAAAATAAATTGTTTAAATATTAAAAAAACGACTGGTTTTAATATACACTAGTAGAGTAGTAGTGACTTCATTCATAAGTACTAGACTACTAGCAGATAATCATTCAATGACGATGTCAAAGGCGTGAGATTAGTCAATGTGCTTATACATAATTTTAACGTATTGATGGGTAATTTGAAGTTCTAGAAATGAGGTTCTTTTCAAGCAAGGGATCTTAAGGAGGAGCTCATCTTTTACTAAATTGTTCATAATTTGTTTTCTTTAGATTAGCAATATATAGAAATAGGAAGGTTAAATGAGTTGGGTCTAGTGGATGAAAAACCTTCTATTATTCATGTAGTTTTTATTTTATTTTTTTCATTGTGCTAAGTTTTTTCTAACAGATTTCCGTATACTTGTTCAAAAAATGTGCTTATACATATTAAACGTTTTGTGTTAGCTAGGGTTTTTTATTTAAAATAATTCTATCAGATTTTAAAACCTGAATAATTCTATTATTTTGGTGAAATCTCATGCTTTGCTATCTATATAGCTGTTAGGTATTAATGTGATAGATGGTGTAAACAATAAATGTATTTTTGCTAAACTATGAAAAAGAACGCTTTAGAACAAATAATAAAAGTGAAAATGCAAGAACAAAAGCTATTATTGTAAATATATAATTTTTCATAATCAATCAAAAGGTTTTTGTGCGTATCAAATTTCAATAGATATATTTACAAGCATGATGGTTTGAAACTTTGCTCTCTTTTTTTTCAAATTATAATTTGAAATATGCTTTGTTGCTAGCTTTTTATATGATATAGTATTCGTTTTGAAAAAAAAAAATATATAGTGAGTAAATTCAGTGTTGAATTCAGTTGGTTTTTCTTTTAGATTCTGATACATATTTATTTTGTAAATCGTATTAGTATTTAATTTGATCATAAATGGAAAAAAATAGTGTTTTCGGCTTTTAATCATTCTAGAAGGCAAATTATCTTTTGTGAATTTTGTCCTACATGGAGATTGTGGTCATCATCATTTGACATGGTGATACATCATTCATATAATGTATATATTGTTCGTTTCAATTTCTGATATAGATAGATTATATTTTATTGTAGTTTAAAAGTAGATGTAGAAGATAATTGTTTGTGATTATTATCGTTTAAAAAACTAAGATTTATGGTGTCTAAAATCAATCAGTCTTGTTAAAATCGCATCAAAGACCGGCGTTAATTTCTTCTTTGGCCATATTTGCTGCTAAGATATACAAACTTAGATACAAGAGAAAAGGAAAAAAATGTATATCGGTAATTGTTCTCAAGACATAGGTAATGTTATTTGATCTTGCATATCTAGCAATGACTACAAATGATAAGTACAGCGAGTGTCGAATACTTTAATATGATTGTCTTTTTAGCTAAGAGGATATGATAGAAAGAAAGCACGTAAGAGGCCAATAGGGTATGTAAAGGGTTAGCCTTGTAAACCACTCCAACGTTTAAATCACACTACAATCAGTCTAGATGACAAGGACATTTTGACCAGTTTGGTAAGTGGTGGAGAGTGTGTTACCAATAACAGATCATGTCATGCCGTGTGTTATGGTAATGCATCGTCTAATCGGACACGATGTCAAATCAAATGGTAGCATCAACAACCTTTTGGATGTTCAAATATGGATACAATAAGTGTAATTGTAGTAACCAACTCTAATACCATCTCCAATAGGTTTATGCATACCCCAAGAATTGCGAGGGACATTTATTAAGTGCTTCACCATTAGAGAGTGGTTTTTTAGGCACTCATTCTTTCCCATAAATTCAAAAAATAGTTGGTGTAGAGCCATGTAATATATACATGTATAAATCAGAGAGAGAAAAAATAAGTGATTAAAAAAATGGTGGTGATGTGACATGCAATATATTTGGTTTTCTTATTGAAGATTTTAAATAATAAGTGTTTATTTGATATGTTATCTGACTAGGCATGTTTTTATGCTTTTAAAGTTTGTTATTGCTAAGCTACATAAATATTCATTTATAATCTTCATCTTAACGTATATATCTACAGGAAGCTCATCCAACATAGTGGATGCAAACCTTGATGTGTTGAGAGCAAGAATTGAACAAGTAATGAAGTATGAGAAGTTGGAATATACAACACACAACGGAACGAAATATGTCGAGTGGGAATATAGTCCGATAAACGCTACTGACTATGAGACACAAGACATGAACGATTATGCAGCCATGATGACGGAGACCATGAAGGTTGTTGGTTTAGTTGGAGGTTCGGTTGGCCTTGTCTTTCTCTTTGGTTCACTTTTGATCTTTGTCGTTTCTCTTCTCGTTCATTTGTGTACATGAAAATGGAGTAGTAATCAAGTGGTTTTGTTCACAATGTAGCTCGTATAAACACCCGTAGACATGAAGAAATGCATCTTAGTTATAATAATCATTGATCCGTTAAACAACAATTTGCATACAGCAAATATGCATTCTCAATTAAATGAATCAAAACCTCAACATAGATCAAGCATTTCTTCTTTAATTTTGCAGCGCAGCTAAAGTCGTTTTTAGGCCCTTGTAGCTGCCTCTTTACTAATGCGATACAAATACCATCCTTACTTAAAAGTCCGTCGTGCGTCCCCTAACCGCCATGGTATGTGCACTTTGTACTGTTGAAAGCCTATGCACGATCACTAAAATCATTCTTCCCTTCATTATACATTCCATTGCATCCTAATCCAAACATGGTAAATATAGTAAATTATAATTATTATATACGTAGAAAGTAGCAGGAGCTAGAGGTGACAATTTTAACACATTGTATATAAACTAATTGACTTAGTTTATGCAATATCTCTAATGTTTAAATGAGTATATAAAACAATAGCTTATATGAGAAATGGGTCAAGCGGGTTTAAAGTATCCTAAGTGTATTTTAGTGCATTAAACTCCTAAATAAAAAATTAGACAAGAATGTTCCCAACAAGATCCAAAACATAGCATGGTTAACCTAATTACACAACAAGAACAGGCCCGTTTAAGATTTTAACAACTTATGGTTCTTGTTATGATGGTAAAAAGTTGAGTTAAATTCACCTGAACCGAGTATTCGCTTTATGCATTCAAAGCACTAGTAGCTTCATCTAATAGAAGAATCTTTGCGTTCATCAAAAGAGCTCTTGCTATTGCTACTCTCTGTTTCTGGTTTCCTGAAACCTTAACTCCGCGTTCTCCAACGAAAATTTCATATATTTCAGGGAATTTCTATATAGAATCATGTGCATTCGCCATTCTCTGTGCAGATCAGCAATCAAAAGTACTACTAATAAGAAATAAACTGCCATTTTCGTCCCTGATGTTTTGTTAAATTTGTCATTTCAATCTAAAAACTTTTTTTGCTATTTCAGTCACTATAGTTTACCAAATGTTATCATTTGCATCCACTCAACTAACTTCGTTAAGATCTCCGTTAAATATGATGGTTATTTAGTCTTTTTTAACGCCGTAATTATCCATTAAAAATAAATAATCAATTAATATTTAACTAAAACAAAAAAACATATGAAGTGACTAGTGAGACCAGACGCTTCGATTTAAAACTTTCGATTAACTCTAAATTATTTTGTTCAATTGAGGTCTGCTGTGACTTTCAATTGATATTTAATGTTTGTTCGAAGTGCACCGTTGTTCGATTGATATATATTGTTGTCATATTTTTGTTTGATTGCGGTCTATTGTTGTCACGTACCATGACAATACCAGATCTCAATCAAAACAGCTTGACAACAGCAGACCTCAATCCATCAATAGATCTCAATCTATAAATGTACATGTTAGAACAAAATATGAAGATTAATTGAATCTCAAAAATATACCCCAATCGAACAACATGAGTTATAGTTAGAGTTAATCGAATATTTAAATCGAATAGCCCAGTCTAACTAGTCTCTTCATATTTTTTTAATTTTAATTGAATATTATTTAATTAATTTGTTTTAGTTGGATAATTAAAGTTTTAAAAATACTAAAATACCCTTATATTTAACGGAAATCTTAACGGAGTTAGTGGAGGGGATGAACATAGCAATATTTGATAAACTACAGTGACTGAAATGACAAAAAAAAGTTTTTGGATTGAAATGGCAAATTCAACAAACGTCAGGGACGAAAATAGTATTTTACTCACTAATAAGATTACAATTTCTGTTTATGATATTTGACTGATAATAATGGTGTTTTGGAGTTTAAACTTACAAGTGCTTTTTCAATCTCTTTTTCACTTGTTAAATTAGCTCCATAAATCACTACTATGATAACTGATAGTATTGTTGCTGCATTCAGACATTTAAAGAATAGACCGACTACTTTCTGCCCATAAAAATACATGTTAAGTTTTTTGATAAGAAATACTGAAAAAATTAAAAGAGATCTAATGAAGTACTCACTGCATACTGGAAGTCCAAGTTTTGGTGTCTCGTCAACTTTCTCAGAGTAGCGTGAAATGTCATAGTTTTCTGAGCAAAAGATCTTATACAATGGATGAACATTCTATCTATCAAGGGCAACAACTTCCATCACTTACAGAAGACTATTGTGCAAATCAAACTGAAACAACAAAACAACAAGCCAAAATTGTCAAGAAACATAAATTGTTTTGAAATGGAATACAATACGATCAAAGACATGTCAGAAAAATCAAATGTGACAATCAGAAATATACCAAGAAAGGTTTCTTTGACTGTGCTTGCAGCTTCACTTTTCGGCTCGGCTGTTTCAATATCAATATTTTTCCCATCAAACCTTTTGCTGCAATGTAAACAAGTGCAAAATCCATAAACAACATAACTATATCCTAGAAATTATGCATCAGCAAAGATCAAGTGTGTTCATACATTCACGTATACATGTGTTTCGCATGCTCATTAGTCTATATGAAAGACAGAAAAGATGTAGCAATACAATCAGTATCCTTCACTTGAAAGTAATCACAAAGCAACTGTACAATAATCAATCTTCCCACCTCAGGTTTTTCCTGTTAACCGATCCACAAACAGCTCAATAAACTCACCAACACGACATAATTGCACATTCTAAAGCGGTGAAATCACCTAATATCATTCGTTTACCAAAGAGAGCACTCTAACATATCTCACATTTGCAGCCTGATTAATTTTCAAGATCAAAGTTAGAAAGAATGAAAAACCTTACCTTGACTCTCACACATGCATTTCATCAAACACTTTATGTGCGTAAACTCGAAACGAAACACAGAACACCAAATTACGGCACTGCATCTCCAAGCTCAAGATCACCGTTTGCCAATGGATCGTTTCTCCTCAGCCCCTGCACATCAACCACCAAACATAGAACAACCCATACTCAAAATCATACAAATGCTCAGATAATGACTCAAATTTCAGTTCATTTCGATATATATAAGAGTTAATCGACGTGTTAATTTCTAATCAACAGTTGTGATAGAGATTCTACGTATTTGCGTGAATCATGCGATAGAAAGTTGAATTTGCTTTCGGATTTTGCGTCAAAAATCGAAATGAGTGGTTAATGAAAGTTTGTGAATTACATGGATCATATCTACGTTGAATCCTATTGTTGGTGACGATTGACGTCATTTGTTACGTACGTTGTAACGTACGATGTTTGACATATTTGACATCAATCATCCTCGATAAATATTGTAATCCAACTGTCGCTACGTTTTAAAAATGACATTTAATCATAAAGAAAGATCCATGAACACATAATATATGTTTTTATACGTTCATGTTTGTCAAGACATACGTCTTACAAACAATTTTTTTATTGGAGCATGTTTTCTACAGTGTTTATTTAAGTGGAGCGCATGTTCAACTTTTTATATTAATCAAACTAGGTATATTTACAAGCAGTGTTTTCACGAACGATCGGACCGGTCCTCAGTCCACCGTTCAATCGGGGATCGGTCCGTGCCGGTCCGGTCAGGTATGATTCGTTTTTTTAGTGGTCGAATAGGCCGGTTTCTTCCCTGAACCGGTGTCGGACCGGAAAACCGGACAGCTTCGGACCGGTTTTCGTACTTTTTTTTATTTTTTTGAGTAAAAACGCGGTGTTGAACTATAAATTAGTGTGTTAGATATACAAATATACTTAAGTTTATATATAACTATAAATACATATATACATCATATATAAATTACTTATATTTGATTATATATATAACTATATATATAATATACTATATATATATATATAATTATGACGTCATGCGGTTCTTAAATCCGGTCCTACCACCAAACCAGTAAGGCGTCCGGTTCGACGTCCGATCCGGTTCTGAAAATATTAATTACAAGTGATGATGATAATTCTGATGATGTGATGATGATAGTGATGATGATAGTGATGATGATAGTGATGATGATAGTGATGTGATAGTGATGATGATAGTGATGATGATAGTCATGATGATAGTGATGATGATGGAGTAGATATAGGGCATTTGTATGACAGGTAAAAAAGTTATGCGATATCGAATAAACTTGTCGTTTGTGTGAAAAAATAGATAATAACAAGAGTGACAAACTAAGAGGCCGTTTGATTCCCGCCTGACCCGCTAACTGGCTGACTCGGTTAGCGAGTCAGCCGGTCAGTGTATTGATGTGACTTTGGGGCTGTTCTGACCAGGTCCGTGGATTCTAACCAGACCCTAATTTTAACCATTCTACCAGAATATGGGCGTTGACCGGCCCTCTGCGGCTGTCTCACCCGTTGGCGACCCCCTCTCCGGCAGTCTCCCTATCGTGCGACCCCCCCTCTGCGACCCCAATCCCCTCAGGCGCTCCTCCCTCAGCGCTCCGTCCTCCCTCCCACGCCGCCAGCTTCTGCCCTTCCTCCTTTCGCCGCTCCTGCCCTTTCCTCCCTTCGTCGCTCCTGCCCTTCCTCCCTTCGCCGCTCTATGCCCTTCCTCCGCTAGTGGGTCTTGGTAGTCCTTGGTGGAGAACACAACTATTGCTCCGCTACGTCTTTCGTCATGTTTGCCGCTGTGGTGGTGATGGTGATGGACAGTGGTGACGGTGGTGTAGTGGTAATAGGATTGAAGAGTGTATATCAAGGGATGAAGAGATAAGAAGGGTGTAGGATGTGGGTTTTGTTTTTTGATGATTTCTTTTGTGTGTTAAATGATTTATGAAGGAAGTTATTACATAACACCGGTTAAAATACAATGGTAATATGGTTTTTTATCATCAGCAGAGCCAATCAGATACTGAATCAAACAGCCAAGTTTCAGTCAGATCAGACTCAGTCGATGCAGACTCAGTCAGAACTTCTAACTGGGTCAGCTCCTAACTCTCGATCTTACTGAATCAGCGATAATCAAACAACCCATAATATTTAGTGATCAAGGCTAATCTTAAATAGTTGTATCATCTGTTGATGATCAAAGAGCCCAAGGAAAAATGTGTCCATGATCAAAGAGCCTTTAGTATTTTCTTCCTTGAGTTCTAGTTGAAATCAATGCAAGTAGATGATTAGAGCACATGAGATATTGAATTCAATTTTTTAAGAACACATAAAAATTCCAGTAATATTAGTCTTATCAATGACCGTCAAAAACTACAAGTCTACTTTAAAATAACAACGAGTGAAATAACAAGTAAATTGGATAATAAACTTTGAAGCTATTATCAGTATTGACACATGGTTACCCTCCGGTCCCTCTTTCTCTATCTATTGTTTTCCTCACTTTATAATAACTTTTAATATTTGTTTTTCAGAATTTCATGTTCATATTTAAAGGATTGATACCTATAGCGAGTTTGAAAGTCTTAATACATTGTCTTAGGGGCTGTTTGTAAGGAGGGTCGGGTCAGTCATCACTTGGCTCGGTATTACTTGGCTCGACCAGCACCTTCAAAAACAAAGACAGGGTCAGCCACAAAACAAAGGGTGGTCAGCCTGGGTGCCTCGGTCAGCAGCACCATTTTTACAAACAAACGGCTGAACCGCTGACCGAGTTAGCGGTTAGTTGGGTCAGCCCGGTCAACCAAATCAAACACAGCCTTACTTTTTATCAAAAGCTTGTTCGCAATGTCTGTATGCAATAGATAATACTTTTTATGAAGACTCTAGCTATAGTGTTGCATGAGATCCTAGTGAGAAAGTTGTTGAAATATGCGTACATTCCCAACTCAATATCAAGCACATTTTGTATAATTGTATTATTTTCTAATTGTGGTGTTTTATCTAATCTGTCATAGCGGCTGTTATTTCTTGATGAGGGGTGTTGGAGCTCAGATCATAGGCTTAGCTGGTTAAAAGGAAATCATCTTTGTGGTGTTTCTCGAAGAGCCTATGGTCATAACCCTTAGAGCTGCTCAATCATTATATGATCTTGTCTTCATCTTCTTTAGGGTTTTAACACATCCTAAATATCTATTGGCTTATCACAACCGACTTATCTTGATTTCAATATGTGAATTGTTCTTGTTTTCAATAAAGTTATTCAATAAAGTTATAAAACTTGACAAAAGGTATGATCACAACAAGCAAAATGATGAAGCGTGTAGTGAAGGCCATTGTATAAAAGGGGACTTCAAATTCAACGGTTGAAGGCATATATAAGCAAATATTAAAAGCAACAAGACAAAGAAAAAATCAATGTTCATGGGGTTGTCAAGAGTGTTACTTTTAGGTAATATGTATAGATAGGAGTTATTCTGTGAGTATTCGTTTGATGTATGTCAAAATATATATGAATAAGGGAACAAGGGAATAGGGTGGTTTGGTGGGTTTGGGTTTGGGGTGGGTTTGGGTTTGGGTTGGGGTTTGGGTTTGGGTTGGGTTTGGGTTTGGGTTTGGGTTTGGGTTTGGGTTTGGGTTTGGGTTTGGATTTGGGTTTGGGTTTGGATTTGGGTTTGGTTTGTGTCGGCCCAATCTCAAAGGGTATGTTATACAAACACTTTTTTTTTATATTAGACACCCTGTTGTCTCTATCTCCCTCCATGTATCTTTATGTATGTATAGAGAGAGATAGAGAGAATAAAAATAAATAGGTTGTATAGAGAGAGATAGAGAGAATAAAAATAAATAGGGTGTATTCATAAATACACCCCATCTCAAATGGGTTAGATTGAGTAAAATTTGTTGTATGTTGAGTTGGATATTCTATGGGCTATGTCTATATAGAACGGATTATGAATTAGTGCCAATATGAAACATTGATACTTTGGGTCAAGCCCAGTTAGGCATCATTAAAGGCCCAATGTTAGGTTTCCATATAGGATTGGATGATGCCTCTAATTTTCTGTTTTTATATGTCGGGTAGTTCCTTATGGATTAATGAATACACACAAACTAACATGTATTATTAACAGATGTTTGATGTTTGTGTCTTCTTTTAATATAGTTAAATCTAAATGAATAAACATGAATAACACCTCATTTCAGTCAGTCAATTTTTTTATATTTAATTGGTTATATTTAATGGTTATGAATAATTCGTTATAGTCTTCTTGGTCACATTTCGTTAATTATGACTTTGAGATCATAACGGATAATTGGTTTGAATTGATGATAGACATTAATTGGATATCCATGTAATTGTACGCCTAAATAACTTCTGACAAGAATCAGTTTGAATCAAATTGAATGATTCTTAACACTCAGTCAACGATCTAATGCTTACAGCATTTTAGTCTCTTGGTCGGGTGGATATATCATCGGTCCGGTTTTAAAAACATGACATTCAAATAGAAATAGGAAGGAAACAATTGTTAAAAGTGTTAATAAACAAACATAGGTTGGGAGGGTTGCCAAAACATGACAAAACTATAGAAAAAAACGTAAACCATCTAAAGTGTTTTGTCTAGTTGCTTATTTATAAAATGCCAACATACAGTGTTGAGATAATGAGATCTAAATATTACTTGAATTTAGTAACTTCGTGATTAAATAACACTACCGACAATATAGTTTGATTGAACCTTCAACCAAAATGTATACTCTTTTCCTTAATTTTTATTTAAGTGTGTCATTCGTTTTCTTACGTATAAAACAATATTCACATCTAGTAAGATCGAATATGCGTTCTGATATTTGTCTCATGTGTATTAAAAACTTATGATGTTATATTTTATTATGTAGTACAAAACTATGATGCATGTGAAACAGAGATAAGTAAATAAAATAAAATAAAAGATGCTTCAATGTTACTAACATCATCTATAAGCGTGACGGTAAATAATTAGTATTGTTTTTCTCTTTGTTTTCTATGACAAAAGTCGTGTATATGTACCAAAGAGCATAAATGACAATATCATACAAAGTATCAACTTCTTGTAGTTATTAGTCTAGCCGGCAATTAACATGAAAACAAAGTAAGTTGTGGTCCAACTTCATGTCTATTTGCTCCATCGTTAAACGACAAATGTTGTTTTCTTTCTTAATTAATAAAAAGGTTTTTTAAAATAATGTATTTTGAGCTAACTTATTATTTGGGTATCATATATACTTCTAGACATAAATGTATACTAAAAACGAAGTCATGTTTTATAGATTTATATCATATGTTGTTTATTGGTTATACATGTTATGTAAGAAATAAATGTGTTGGGTATTAAAAAACATGATTTTAAACTATATAAAACAAGTTATTTAAGAAATTTAAAACTTGTATACAAAGTTAATTAAAATTATGATGCATAGATGGAACAAACAAAAATGGACGTGTAACTTCGGTCAAGCCCGTGTTTATTAGTTAATTGGTACTGTTGTAATTTGTGGTAATAATGACATCTTTTGATATTTTTTAATAAGACAATTTTACATATAAATTTAATAATTTGTAAATATTGGCTAAAAAATTAATATTAACTATGCATAATAAGAAGTCCAAAACTTTATATTTATCTAATTCCTAAAATCTATCTAATTGTATAATCATTATATGAATACATTAATAAAAATAAAACAATTCATTAATCAAAATAAGAAATACATTTCACTACTTTAAGTATTCTTGTGCATGTCCTAAAGTATGATTAGCTACATATCGGTTTGCTCGTATTGTTCTTCGTCTACTTCTTCAAGTAACACGTTTATTTCATCTTCATCGTATTGTCAATTCATTGTACGTGGCGGTTGAGTGCAACTTTTCGCGTTCGTGGTGGCGCTTGTGGCTATTGTAGCAAAGCTTGAGTTGTGGGCACACCCGTTTGAAGAAAAAAAAATTTGTTTGCAGCATCGGAGTGAAATGATGATAATTATAAAAAAGACATGGTTAAAAATATATAGATAATATTGTTTTAGTATGAAAAAAGAATAAAACGTTGAGTTATGTGTTTATAGTGGTGCTAGCTTAAAAATAAAATTAGAAGTTTTCTTTATTTCAAACAGTCAAACACGTCATGCTAAAACGGTAATCACGTTCTTTAGCACGTTAAATCCCCCTCCTTAACCCTTCACGCCCACCCTAAGCAATTTTTAATGCATGTTAAAGCACTAACTCAAAATTAACACCTTGGTAAGTGTTCGCAAATCAAATACTTACGATGGTAAGATGCAATACGTCTCTTTCTATCCAAGATATTAGTGCTGAAATCATACAAAACAAGTATATATGGTACTACCACGAGAAGATTATGAGTTGTTTAAAAAAAACACATAAACTACATATGTAATTTTTAAGTAACATAAATCTTTACTAACTATATAATAACTCAAACAAAAACTTTATACAACTATATCCTTATCTACAAATTTACTATTCTACCCTTTAAAACCATGCTTCTACTTAGAACAAACCGCTACTCCATAATAGTATCCAAAACCGTTTCTTCGACCGCGAAACCAAAATCCGGTGACCAAACTCCGCGAATCCACCACCACCCGCCGCGGCTCCGCCACATCCACCACCGTCACCGCCACCTCCGGCGAGATCCTCCCTTAATCCGCTTCGGTGCGCTGCTACACAGACAACCAAACCACCGCCATATCCGGCGGCGTAACGACGGAGTTCAGTCTTCTCATCGGAAACATGACGTAAACGTTGCCGGATTCCAGATCGTCATCGGCGGAGAGAGGGGAGAAGCGGCGGTTGATGGTCAACGATCTGGCGTTGACGAGGAAGAAATTGGGGCATTCGAGCATGACCTCGGCGGCGTTGACGGAATGGTGGAATTGACGAGTTTCTCCGGTGGGGAAGATGACGGTAGCGGCGGCGGAGGCGGTGGTGGTGGTGTTTGATTTGGGGATTATGGTGAAAGTGCAAGCTGAAATGTAGTTTCCCATTGGTGCGTGTTTGTGTAGTGTGATGGGGTGGTGAACGGTGAATATATATATATAGTACGTGATTATGTAAATGCGCGTGAAAGGGAGTGGGGTTTGTTAGTTGTCATGGTGTTGTGCGTGTGGTGTAAAAGGTTTTAACTTTTGCATTAACTTGTTGTTATTGTTGTTGTTATTGTTGGTGTTATGGTTGTTGTTTGTTGTGTTATTGTTGTTGTTATTGTTGTTGTTATTGTTGTTGTTATGTTGTTGTTATGTTGTTGTTATTGTTGTGTATGTTGTTGTTATTGTTGTTGTTACGTTGTTGTTACTGTTGTTGTTACTGTTGTTGTAACATCCTGTATTTTGTTCGTTTTATTTATGCCATTTTATAGCATCATTAGTAAATTTTTATATATATATTAAAAAATAATAACAATGATATAATAATACTAATAATAATAATAATAATAATGATAATAATAATAATAATAATAATAATATAATATAGTAATAATAATAATAATAATAATAATAATAATATAATAATAATGATGATGATGATAAAATTATAATAATAATAATAATAATAATAATAATAATAATAATAAAGTCCAGGGGGTATTTTTGTCAATTTCAAAACTTTAAAAGAAGTTTTCCACATAAAATAATAATTAAAAGTCGAGGGACCATTTGGTAAATATTCAAAAACCAAACTGCTTTCTCTTCCCCGAATATCCGGCCACCGGCCGGCGAGCTCCGGCGAGCTCCGATGAGTTCCAAAAAACCCCATTTCAAGCGCTATTTGACCCAATAAAAGGCCAAACCCCTTCGACTATGGGTTTCGAACCCGAACCCACTCGAAATTGAGCTTCCGCTCGTCACCTTCCAAAACGAAGTCGTAGCTAACTTTAACAAAATTCGAATCAAACCTTGCCAATTTCACAAACTGAATCAATTCAATCATTCCTAAACACACTACGCGGTTTAAAAATGAATCAATCCACCAATCTCGCATCGTAAAACCCGAATCTCACAAATTTGATAAACATAAAACGCGTTTTCAAATTCAAACGGGTTAAGCCCGAAACCATGAAATCAAGCTTATAAATAATAGGCCTTGATTCATTTGGAGTTCCTAAACTCCCTGAACCATCAATTGCACAATAAAACCTCTCGACCACAAACCCCAATCTCAAGAACATCCGAATCGAACTCGAACTCGAACCCTATCTACACCCCATCAATCAGGTAATTGGAACCTGTTTCTACTCGTTTTCGTTCAAGGAACAAAAGCCCTATGATGATTAGGTGATTAACACCGAATCGAGGGTCGATTTGGCCTGAACAAAACTAGGGTTCATCGATTTGGGGTGAACCAGGAGACTCAGTTTAAATTTAAACGAACTAAAATGAACCAAGGCCACGACCCTGGTTCACTGGTTCCTGCGTCCCATGTCACAGGGAGGCCCCGGGTTCGACCCGGGCAGCCCCTCCCCTGTTTTCTTTTTCTTTTTTTTGATTTTTCTTCTTTTCATTTCTTTTATCCATTTAACCTTTTTTAATTCTGAAAATTTCTAAAATAATTTATAAAATACAGATTAATTTTATTTTTGTTTAATAATTTGTGACTAAATTATTTTTATAAATACATTTGTATTTATAAATACATAATTTATTTTAAAAATACAAAAGAAAATACTTGTATGTGTATATTTAAATAATTAAATTGTTTAGTACTTATACCTATAATATATTTTAATAACTAAATCACTTAATATGATATTATAATTGTTTAGTATGTATATTTATATATCTATGCAAACAATTAATTGTTTAGTTTTATACCTATATATATATATTATACATAGTTCTTTTAATAGCGCAAAATATATGATTGATTATTTACACCACCTATAATTGTTTAGTATATATTTATATGTATATTCAAACAATTAAATTGTTTGATACTTATACCTATAAATATATAATATTTGTATATAGTCCCTTATAATAGCTAAATCACTTATTATAATATTATATACAATCCTAAAATCGGTTTAACGTACATTTAATCAAGTTTATTTATTCTATCTCTTACGCGCTAACAATTGATTATACCAAGTATAATCTATTCGTTCCATTTAACGATCACGCTATAACATGTAATAAATACGAATAATTATTGAATCCTATTAGACCTAAATTAATCATCAAACAAATATAACGCGCTACTTTATTCGTTTAGGTGCGTTGTGACGGTGTGTTGGAAAATCTATTCGTGGTTATTCTTATTACATCTACAAGTCTCCTTTATTAAAAATGTAGTTCTTATGCCCGCTTTACGATTATCACGTCTTTCAGGGTGAAACATGTTGCTTATACAAATTTACACATACACGCTTTGATACTTATTACACACGTGCAATTCTTTACATAGTTGTGGTGTTTGGATATGTAAGTATTATATGAGATGTGACATACGTGTGCAATCATTAACTATTGCTAGCCTAGCGAAGTCTTAGATCTTTGGCCTGACAAGCCTATTTGGTGCTAAAGTCGATGTATTGCCGACTCCTAGGAGCCGTATGCTTGTGCACTAGGGAACCAAATACACTTAGCTAATCATGCTTATCATATTATACAGTCGAGGCTTGATTGTAACTATGCAGTCTATATACTTACTATCTTGTGACCATTGACTAGACTTGCCACATTTTTATACTTATGTATTTAAAACCATGAGAATTCACCAACTAGTTAGTTGACTTTATTTTCACATGTTTCAGGTAATGTGCAAGCTTAGCGATGATCGAAGGAATGCTTAAACCTAGAACATGGACCTAGGCTTAATAAAAACGATTGAATTCTTGTTTTGTTTGATTTATTTGAGACATGATGTATGTGGTGTTTGAAACAATGATTAATGGCATTTTATACTTTAACATAGCGTTATGTGGCTGTGAACAATCTTAACCCTCACACCTCGACGTTTCGCCGTCAAGGTTGGGGTGTGACAGATTGGTATCAGAGCCCATAACTATAGGGATTAGATTATTAGAAATGGTGACCTAGACTAAGTTTATGCATGATCCTTATAGAATAGTATTCTTATGAATACATACTTATTGTTGCATGCTGCCTAACGCTATGCCTCATTATGTGCAATGTGATGCCTTAGCATAGGTGCCTTTCTACATGATTACATATTGTTACCGTCTCCCTTAGACTTATTAAACGTTAATTCTCCCCGACAGTTACTATTTCTTAAACTTATTCTCGTCTCCAAGTAGAATCTATCGATAGGAATTCTTTAGAACTTATGTCTAATCTTGTAAATATCCATCAAGATTTTTGATTTCATAAACAAAGAACTAGTGTGGTACATAGACACCTGTATTCTGGATTTTCTGGCAAAAGGCCCTCGGGCTAAGGTAAGCATTTCGCATAAATCCTACGGGACCAGTTATGTTACCTGGGGATTTCGGGATGAGTGATAAAACTATGACCAACATACACGAGTTTCTGAGGTGAATGGGTCAATCATCTTGACGTGTCAACGTTTCCAAATGGTGATGCGTCACAAATGGAATCATTCCGTATAATTCATGATTCTTACCTAATTGCCCACCCTTATTATCCTTTAACCGATCCTAACCCAATTTGTATTTTTCCAGCATGTCTCGTTACCACGGAAACCGAGGAAGATCCGGCCGTAAGCTTGCTGCCATGATTGCCGGCAAATGGCTGCGGTCATCCCGACCTGGTGGCTGAACTCAGCAGCACTATGATCGCAAACGTCACGAACAATAGCAACGGTCAAGGGGAAAATAGTGCAAACAACGGCGTAACAACCAGTCTTGCACCTTCAAGCATTTTAGTTCATGCAAGCCTCCCAGTTATAGTGGCAAGGAAGGTGCCACCGGTCTCTTAGAGTGGTTGAAGGGATGGAGAACACCTTCGTCAACTGTGAGTGCCCCGAAGCACTCAAAGTAAGGTATGCCACCAGTATGCTGCAGCAACGGGCCTTAACATGGTGAAACAGTGAAAAGAGGAACCGAGGCCCGATGCAAATTTGGCTTTAACTTGGGAGGAATTCAAAAACATAGCATAGCCAAGTTTGCCCGAGGAGTGAAATCCAGAAACTGGAGGAGGAATTCTGGAATTTGAAACAGGATGGCGGGAACCATCTGGCATATTCTACCCGTCATCATGAACTGAGCATACTGCTGCCACACATGGTGGATACTGTTTCCGAAACGTGGAAAATTTATTAAGGGTGTGCCGCCTCAAATTCAGGATGCCGTTGTGGGTAGCCGACCCGCAACCTGGAAGAAGCCATCACTACACTGCACAGCTGACGGAGAACCACCTCCGAGCAGGCACTATGTCTGCAAAGGGTGCCAAGAAGATGAGAAGACGACCCCCGAGGAGGTCAAGGAGGTCAGCTGATAGCAAGAAACGGAAGTTTGTACCGGCACGGAACTACGCGTGGCTGCTCCTAAACCGCCCAAAGACAGTGTACTACCGGGCTATCACCGGCCGCACAAGTGCCCGTGGCAAGGGCTTATGCAGGCCCTCTACTATGTGTAACACGTGTAGGTACCATCATCCGGGAAACCTTCCATGTCGCATCTGCACACTATGTGGCAAGTACGGGCACCTTGTGGCAACGTGTCGCCGAGCATTGGGAAACACAGTGACGGAACCAAATCGGGTCTGCTACAACTGTGGAGAACCAGGTCACTACCGACCCCAGTGCCCTCGTCTTGTGGGCAATGTTCCACAAGCTCGTGGACGTGCTTTCAACATCAACGCGAACAAGCTCAAGCGAACAAACGAGGTGTGTGACGGTACGTAAAAAATTGCAACCCTATCTCCATAGAATTTCTCTTAAAATTCCTTACTTGTGTCCTTAAGTGCCTTTAAAACCTATACAGGTATGTTCTTATTAATGACACTATGCATACGTATTATTTGATTCGGGCGCCGATAGAGTTTCGTTCCTTAGAGTTCGAGCCGACACTTTCTAAACCTCGCTCAAATCTAGAGAGACCTCTCACCGTCGAAGTTGCTGATGGAGAACCCATCACCGTCGACGTGGTTATCCGCGACTGTCTATTGTGCCTCGACAACCATAATTTCTTATCGACCTTATTCCAATGAAGCTTGGAAGTTTAGACGTTATTATGGCATGGATTGGTTATCCAAGAACCATGCTGAGATCATCTGCTTCGAGAAGTGTATTCGCATGCCCTTACCCTCCGGTGACACGATGAAGGTGTTCGGTGAACGGTCCTCCAAAGGACTCAAGGTATGTCATGTACTAAGGCTCAGAAATGCATAAGTAAGAGTTATCCGGCATTCTTGGCATATGTAGTCAACACCAAAGCCAGGGAGAAGGAACTCAAAGATCCAGTTGTACGAGAATCCCTGAGGTTTCCCGATGATCTTAGCGGGTTACCTCCCGTACGCGAAGTAGAATTTAAATCGACTTGATCCGGGAGCAAGCCCCCGGGCTAATCACCTTACCGACTCGCACCACGGAAATGCAAGAACTCTCTAGCCAACTCCGTGAATTATCCGAGAAGGGGTTTATCGCCCTAGTTCTTTCCTTGGGGGGCACCTGTCTTATTGTGAAGAAGAAAGGGGTCCTTTCCGTATGTGTATCGATTACCGGGAGCTCAACAAGTTGACCATCAAGAACCGGTATACTCTTCCTCGTATCGACGATCTTTTCGACCAACGTCAAGGAGCTGCAATCTTTTCAAAAATCGACTTGCGTTCGGGTTATCATCAACTGCGAGTCCACGACGACGATATCCCAAAGACTGCATTCCGCACTCGGTATGGGCATTACGAGTTCATGGTTATGCCTTTCGGCTTAACAATGCTCCAGCGGTCTTCATGGATCTTATGAATCGGGTGTGCAAGCCAACCTAGACAATTCGTCATCGTTTTCATTGACGACATTCTTATTTATTCCAAGTCTCGCTTCGATCATGAACTTCATCCCGCCAAAGCCTCGAACTGTTGAAGAGGAAAAATGTTCGCGAAATTCTCGAAATGTGAGTTTTGGCTTGAAGAGGTACAGTTCTTAGGGCACGTTGTGAATAGTCAAGGATTCACGTCGACCCTG